>JASSUY010046142.1:0-24621 GCA_032466535.1 Forpus xanthops
AGGCCAGGTTGGACACAGGGCTTGGAGCAAGCTGCTCTATGGAAGATGTCCCTGCCTGTGGCAGGGGTTGGAACTGGATGAGCCTTAAGCTCCCTTCCAACTCAAACCATTCTGGAGTTTGAAGTACCACAGAATAAAAGCTTTTGCTGCTTCCCCTTTGATAGAGGCTGCAGTTGAACCACTCCCAGAGCAGACGACGGGATGGCATCTCCACACCTCCCAGCCATGTGGGCATGGCAGGTCCAGTTCCATTTTAAAAACCCCAGATATTTCCATTGAACCTTGTACCTCCCATTTGATTCAAGTAGCGCAAGACGACTTCTCCAAAACGAGTTTTCTGACTGGACATAAGAGCAAGCTTTTTCCCAGTTAAAACCACCAGCCGCTAGAATAATCTCCCCAGGGAAGTGGTTGGACCCATTTAAGATTCAATTGCACAGGGTACTGGGCCATCTAGTCTAGGTCATGGACCAGATTGGACCAGATGATCCTTGAGAGCCCTTCCAACCTGGCATTCAGTGATTCTACGATTATTTATTCACCTTGGAACATAGAAAACCAAGAACTCAACCACTTGTTTTCAGTCTTCCATAAATGCTAGCCTTTCTTTCTAAGGAGATTGGCTTAGTCTGTTTTGTGTTTCTGTTTTGAAAGTCAGAAAGTTAAATGAAGGTTTTCTAAAGCCCTCCTATTCAAATAATCCCCACACGGTTTTTAGCTCGCGCTATTTTCACTTTGATATTTTCTTGTCTATATCAGTGCACAAATATTTAGTAATCCTAATATTTCCCTTTTGGCTATTAATGGTAAGTGTTGGTAAATAGAATGCAGTTTGTGAGCAGGTTCAGCAGGACAGTTTTTAAATACACATAGGCATAAATACTCCTGTGTGAAACTAGCCACGTTTTTCTTCCAGTCACATAACATCCAGCGTCCTGAAAGCAAAGACAAATGCTGCCTGTGTTTTGCAGGGGTCTCAGGTGGAAGTCAGCTTCAGTTTTCCACACAGAGCATGGTGCTATTTTGCCCTTGTGCTGCACTTGTCTACCAAACATGACACAGTGCATTGCTATGCCTTGAAAAAAGGAGAAGAGCAGATCTAATTCCCACTGCCCTCCTTTTGTCTGGCTTGGGAAAACATCTCCAAACTCCCTCCTGTCACCCTGGAGAACTGTCACTTTTTGATTTCCATGAGGATGCTGCACTGGGATGGGTCAAATACAATAAAGCTGCTTTTTGTATTCCTCTGGCTATGCTGAAACTTCAACTTCCAAGCTGTTTTTGTAGAGAAATAGAGTTATGAGCACTGTTCATCACTCTATAACTGTAAGTTGTTTGTGTCACCCTTAGTAACTACTCACAAACGTGCCTTGGCAGCGGTTGAAATGGAAATACAGAAGTCCTTGTCTGAAAGTGAAGAAATCTTCTTCCTCATCAGAAGCCTCTGCCTGGAAAAGTATTTACTTTGACAGAGAGAAATACTGATAAAACAAACCCTTTTCCCAACTGTTTTCAGTGTTCATCCTTTATCTCTGTATGAATATGTACATTTATCTATAAAATACATGTAGTTCTGTGAAGAGCAATGAAAGTATTAATATTCTAGACAGGAATCCAATTTTATCTTTAAAAGCAGCATTTGCTGTGGATTGTTAAATCGTATAATGGAAGCTTTGTCTAGACAGTTTTCTCACTGGCCAACTTAATTTCTGCCCTTTGAATGTTTTTAATGTATTTCCTGGAATAGGAAGTCCCAATAATTTGTTTACAACCTTTTCTGGAAACTCTATCAGGTTTATGACATTCCAAACTGATAACCATTTGTCTAAAGCAAACCATGTATATTCCTGGAGTAGGAATGCTCTCAGAGAGAGCCATTAGCTGAAAGTTCTCTCAGATTGTTATAAAAAAGTTATTAGTTTCTTTCTAAGCGAAACATTATCAAATGTATTACTTGGAAAGGAGCAAAGCTTCCTCTCAGTCACTGTGAGCTGTTTCCATCCAATGGCTTTTATGACAAGTCACTCTATATAAAATGACTCAGTGTGTTTCGCAGTGGAATATCCAAATTATGACCATTATCAAACTCACCGCTGCTGTTACAGTCTCAGCATCCAGGCAGAGACCATGACACAGCTTTAAGTCTCAGCAGTGGTTGTTGGAAGAAAGGGTAAGACATTTCTGTGCAGCATTGTTAAAGCTGCTTCCTTTGTTCTCTTGACCCCGACTCTGGTCCAAGCTCTCTGAAATCAATGAAAAGACTCTCATTGATTTTGGGGGGCTTTATTTCTGGCCAGCTCTTGAGCAAACACATTTCAGACTTTAGACCTCTCAATCACAAGCTTTAAACCAAGCCTGGCAAAACGTTCCTGGCTTGAGCAATGCTGCAGGTGCTGTTCCTCAGGATTGTAACATGATGTTTTCATTTCTTTTTGAATGCACCTTAATAATGAAGCTTTATTTTCTTCCATTTCAATGTGTGTACCTCTGAGTCACCTCAAAGGCATAAAAAGAATGCTAAGATAATATTAAAAGCTGAAAAATATGAAGGCCCTGGGTGTCACCAGATGTATCACTAAAGGCCACGGCATCATTCAAAACACCTTCTTTTGGTTTGGGTTGTTGGTTTTTCTCCAGTAAATAGTCCTTATACTCTTTCCACTGTCTTTATTTTGTTATAAGTTGGATTTTCTTCAACTTCAACCTACCTTCTCTCTAGGAACCTCTGCATCAGGCAGGGAGGAGGAGGTAAAACTCATTAAGTTGTTGAATAAAACAGGATTGGGCTTTTCAGCAAACTGAGCTTCCCACCTCCGCATGGCTGCCCATTGTGATCTAGTCTCTCCTCAAGGAGCATGGAATCATAGAAGCATAGGGTCAAATAGGTTGGAAAAAAAAAGACCTTTAAGATCATCAAGTCCAACCATTACGCTGCCTGCTGCAGAGGCTACGTGACATCTTGATGGTAGGGAGGTCCTCCAAAGACAATGGGAGAACTGGGACACGAGGTACCTGTTGAAGGATGCCAAATTCAGTAAAGCATTTAGAGGGAGAATGTTTTGCAAGGCTCCAGTCGTCTCAGGAAGTGCCTGCTGCTGATTCCACCTGGAAGGCAGCAGCCAACTGCTGGAGGCTTCTTGGATCACACTCATACACTGGGTACATCTGCCATTGCATTTCAAGGGCATACAACAGGTTACTTCACCAGAAACCTTGGCTTTCATGCAGGAGGATGGTTTCAATAGCCAGCCTGCTGTCCCCTTCATCTCCCTGTGTGCAAAACCCACCACTACCTTAAGATGCAAAGGATTAACTTCCCATTTTGGAAAGGTCTGTGTGTGTATCAGAGCTGTCACATTTTGGTCATTCTTTTAATGCTTTAAAACCTGAACTTTTAAACCAACTTCAGAGTAAGAAATATTCTTTGTCTTTCTCTTTATAACTGTCTGTGGATTAGACAAGCAGATACAGGAATTGTCTTGTAAAATCGTAGTTTCCCTTTAATAAGCCACTCTGACAGGCAATTATTCATGCAGGCTGCTCTGTGCTAAATGTTTTCCCATGCTGAGCATCCCTGTCTCTTGATTGCAGGAATGCGCTCCTGTGAATTACAATTATAAGTAAATATGAAGTAGTGTGTATGAAATGATTTACCAGACCTTCCATTGCTACATGATATTGATTCTGTTCTTCTGCATGACAAAGAGACAGGAGGTTTAATGACTAACATGCGTATTTTCATTCCTTGGATTTTTCAGTTTGCTGTTTATTGTTACTCTAAGTTACTTTAACAGAAGTTGGAGATGCTATACATAAAGTTGGAGATACTATGCATGAAGAACTTCAGTGACAAAGTGAAAACTTTGATCCTGGAAAAGCTAATGTATTCTAGAGATGTAACAAGGTGAATCCAATTCACCTTTATAACTATTCCATTTTCAGTCCAACAGAAGACACCATTTCAATTCCCCACCCATTTTCAGTCAAACAGAAGGTACTGAATGCTGTCTTCAGCTTTCAAGAAGTAGTTCAGGTTATTAACATCAGTTTTTATTTTTATTAGATAAGAATTTGGATAGAACTTTGCTTGTCAAGAGTTGGAGCACGGGTGAAGCAAGTCATCTAGGACAGCTCGTGGCCAGTGGAGAAGGGAAATAGCTGCAGAGAGCACTCATCCTATTTATCTCTGGTGTATCTGGATGGGATAAATCATCTCCTAATAGTGTCCATCCTTCTCCTTAACTAGGCAGCCTGTATAGACTATACATACTATAGGCTAGACAACTCTTTAGGTACTAACATTTAAACTCTACTTACCCATAATTGAAAATTCGATGGAGTGAATATGTACATGCATGAGAGTTAAAAGATTTTCTGCTTGGGAGAGATCTATGCAACCAGCACGTCATATTTAACTGAATAAAACAGATATTCCTTCATGAGGAGAAAAGGATCTGATCTCACACTATATAGATCAGTGTATGTCTGAGCCATACCGAGAACAGTGTCAAACTGTGTAAAAACTATGTAATAATGATGCGTCATTTCACTTTTGGGCTTCAAAAATGAGCTGTGTGATGGAAAGAAAAGCACAAAAACAGAAGTAACATTGGAAGTCCTTTAGGATAAAAAGTGGTTTTACTCTCAGAACAACACTTTTGAGTAAAACCTTGTGCTTCCTTAGAGAAAGCATTTGAGGTTATATAGGGTTCACAGTTGTATTTAATTTAAAATATAGGATCACTTACATGGGTATGTAAAGAGCAAATCATGCCAAGCAAAAATGATTGCTTTTTTAATTACATTCCAAATTAGTGGAAGAAGGGAAGGAAGTACATTAAAGCATCTGGAATTTACTAAAGCATTTGATATGACGCATCTCAAAATTGTGTTTGGCAAATGAATCAAAATGGATTACGTAGAAATGCAATTACAGGCACAAGTAATTGGCTGAAGAATGTACTAAGGAGTAATGATAAACATGAGAGTGCAATCCTGTTCTCACACAGGACTTTATTAGGGTTTCACTGCATTGTGCGGGAGGAAGTTTCTGGTGATATGTTGCAGAAACAATTTAACTCACTGAGCTGCGTACCTGGCAGAAATGGGGACTCAAGTTACACAATATTCCCTCCTTAATCCCTGCAATCATTTCAGCCTTCTGTAGCTGAGAGCGTTGATGGGCAGCAGAGAGTTTTTGAGGGTGCTGAGGCACTGGCACAGAGAGCCCAGAGAAGTTGTGGCTGCCCCATCCCTGACTGCTCAAGGCCAGGTTGGACACAGGGGCTTGGAGCAAGCTGCTCTAGTGGAAGGTGTCCGTGCCCATGGCAGGGATTGGATCTGGATGAGCTTTAAGGTCCCTTCCACCCCAAACCACTATCATTCTATGATCCATAACGTGGCTCTGGTTGCAGGTATATCCATTTCACATCTGTTTAGCCTCACTGATTCAGAATGATTTCTCTAATTTGCAGTGTTGCCATCATACTTTAATTCCCAACCGCACCTCCTATGCAAGGTTGTCACCTTTTGAAACTGTTTCCCCATGGCTGAGCCATGAAGATACAAATTCAGTCATCGTAATTCAGGGCAGCAGTGATTTAGAGACCACAATGTTTTCAGACACAGCATATCCCTCCTGACTGGATGCTAGGAATCACCATGGAGAAGAAAATTTCCTTCCTACAAGACTTGTAAAGCTAGACGAGAAATAAATGTAAGTCACTATATGTCAGCTTAGTGATTGGTTTCACAATGAAGAACAAACCTGAGTAAAATACGAGCTTGGATTACATACCAAGGAAAAAACAGGCTGGGGTGAAAATAATAATTGACCTATTTCAGAGTTTCCCCTCCCGTGTTTAGTTAGAGCCCTGCAAATAGAGCACGAAGTACCGCAGTTGGAGGTTGTGGTCCCAGTTTTCCCTTTATACTGTTTTGCTCTGGTGTAAATGATTATGCAGGTGCAGAGGTGAGGAATTTGGCTTTGCAAATGCAGTGCAATTTGGATGAGCAGGCCAGGATATATATATACAAAAATAACAGGCCAGCTCCCTGGAATGTATAAATAGATGAAAATGAAGCAAAACCCATATCTTATTGCTCAGGCTGCAGCGTTGCAGTGGTCTACTGAGCAAGACAGAGAGCTGTAAATGTCTAAATGCTCCATCAGTTATTATGGATTAAAGAAATATTACATCTAATATGGTATGGAGTGTGGATTCTAGACCCTATACCCTGCTAAAAGGGCTGAATGTGCTCCTTAAGGGCAATTTGCTGACATTTATGTCATCCAGTCTGATTTGAGAAGGGCTAGGACCATTCTCACCATTTCTGTCAGAAGAGTTTGGCTACGATACATCTCCTCTACCTAAAGTAGTTCAAATGGTAAATTTAGTTTATGCTTTCATCTAGTCTCCCGCAGCAGTGAAGGGAGGACAATTCGTTGCATTTTAAAGGATGTGCAAAATAGGTCACATAGATAGTATAAGTCAACCCGTCTTTTTCTATTGGGTAAAGTTAGTTTAAGCAACTGCACCCAATGGGGAGCTGCTACCACCTGATGGAGGAGTGTGTGATTATTATGGTTTAACAGGTTTGTTGCCCAACTCAGCTTTGATTGACTTACAAATAAGGATATAGACCGTGGTACACAAGATGTTGGTTATTTCCCTGTATTTTTGTCCTACCTACAAACTCCAGCTCTGTCATTCACCCTTTCTGTAGTGCAGGGATTGACATTTGAGGTCCCGACTCCACCTCTGCTGCCCAAATTGCATTCATCAACACATACAATCAAACTGGTCAGAATTTAGAAGCCAGGGGCAACTTTTTGATGAAATAAAGAATACTTTTTCTTGTGAGGCAATATCATTCTCATGCTTTTGCCAAAGAAAGGTTAGAGCAGATTGATCCTTGATGTTCTTTCCAACCGCTATTCTATGATCCTTTCCACCAACATTAAAATGGTAGAAAGAAGCCTTTCAGCTGAGAATGTTTTATATATAAAAGGAAAGCATTTGGCCAAACTCTTTCAATCAGCTCAATTAATATATTTCCCTCTGGTAATCATAGGTTGATGGAAAGCCATCATAACATGAGTGAAAACCAGTTCCACCTGCTCACAGTTGAGGTTGCTTGGTCTGGTGTGAGGCCTGAACTGATGAACTGATGAAAATTGCCATACATAGTAGCCTAAAAAAGTTAACTGCCTCGGTATTCCGTAATCAAATAGCAAAAGGACCTCTAATGATCGACTATTCTTCATTTTCATTTCCAGACCAAACAGGCACCATGAGCAACATACAGCAGTGATTAATGACCCTGAAAAGTGGTCACTTCCTTAATTTGCTAAAAATAAGGTTTTTCATCTCTATGAAATGGGTCTCTTTCTTTTAGATGACTAAATACTGCACTGAGATGTTATGTTACATTAAGGCACAGCCTGGAGAAGTCTCTATTTAAACAGAGCAGATAGGCTTCCTAAAGTTCAGTGTTTAATCCTATTTCATGTTTGGTGGTCTCATAGGGAGAATATAAAATGTGAATAGGAGAGTCATAGTCATAAAATAAAGAAAGTAAAAAGGGCTTAACAGTGGGACTATGAAAGCAGTTTTTAAGCAGTCCTCATTGAAATCAGGTTTTAATCTGGTAAAAATAGAACATACATTTACGAGGCTCTATTTAAATGGCCTGAAAATACAGGGAAATAAAAAGCTCTATCATTTATTGTGTTACTGTTTGCTCTTATGAGAGTTTTGTCATTGACAGAACAAACACTGTAAACATTTCCTGGGTTTTTTTATTCTTCTGCTTGGGAAAATAGCAAAATAAAGAAATAATTCTTTATATTCCCTCTGCCTGTTCATTCTGATCTCTCCGAGTTATTTCTCTTCAGGCTTGGTGATAAATGGGACTTTGCAGGGAGCAGTCATAAAGCTCTCATAGCTTGTTTGTTGCACATTGCTTTTATGTGGTTTAAAATAACATCGTATCGTAATAAACATTCATGAAAAATTATATATACCCATCAGTCGTACTAGCGAGTGTTTGTCAAATAGATCTTAAAACTCACATACATTTAGTACTTTCAGTGGATTCTGTTTGCTGTAGTGCTGGGATTTTGGTTCATTTTTCTTTAATACTTATTTTAATTCAGTGTTGGTTATTTTGAGACTTACTTTCCCATACAGTTTGAAAGCATATCTTTCTTCCTTCCTGCCTTCCATCCATCTATTCATTCACCCGTCCAATCATCAACCCAGTCATCCATCCCTCTATCCACTCGCCCACCCAATCATCCATCTATGCATATATCCATCCATTCATTCTTCCTTCCTCCCTCCCTGGTTTCTTTCTCCCATTGATTTTTCTTTCCATTTACCCTGCCGTAAGCTCTGTGGGCTCTACTCAACAGTGTAATGTGGGTGCAGCTCTGCTTCTGAGCTATGAAGAGCATATTCATTCCAGACAACTTGGCTGTAAGGTCTAGTTACTTGCAGAAGTCAAAGAAGATATTTTATATCGTTATGTTCTCTCAAATGAAGTTAATCTCCACTTTCCAATTAGGCTTTTCTTTTTTATCAGTTCACACACTTAATATCTACAATTACTAATATAAATTTCAGTTAATAGAGTCTATTAACAACTGATTTTATAAGAATTTATCTCACATTTAAATGTCTTTGGTCATAATAATTGAAATAAGTTAGGACTAAATGAGTATTCAGCCTTGAGCATTTGATAGATGATTGCGTTGTTTCATTTTGTTATTTACGCAGCATCATAAGTTCAGATGGTGCTTTTACCAGGAGCTCACAGTTTAAATTACTCCTAATACACAAGTGCTTTATAAGGATCATAGACAACATATAGGAGAGTGCTGGAATTTTTCATTCTTGTGCAATATTCTTGATGGTTCATTTTTAATTTCATTAGCAAAGATGCTCTCTGAAGTGATGGCCACAAAGGAGCATCAGTGATGGAATGCTGACCAAGAGCCATCCATTTTGAACACAATTTATGTACTCCGGCATAGGCAGAGCACAGGTTTGATACCTATTTATGTCTAAATCTCATTTCTCTGTTCTGAATAGAGGTCCAAAACCAATTTTTCTTCCTACAGCTTTGCTTAGTTATTATTTTCCTTTCTTTCAAGGGGAATTTCACATGTGAAATCTCATAAAGCAAAATGAGATCTTTAATTTCACCCATAAACCATCCTATAGCTATTTCAAAGTATGGAGAACTTAAGAACTTAATATGTAGCTGTTGAGAAATATCATTTAATAGTCTTTTCAGACTTCAGTCTTTTCCAAGGGTCACTCACCTGGCAAGGTATTTAATGGCTGTAAAGAGGCCAGAGGAGTTGAACATGTACAGTAAGGCTCAGCAGCACCGATGATTTCAAGAGACCCAAATTGACCAGGAGAATCCATGCAGAATGGGCCTCCTCGAAAGAAATTAGTAAAGCTAATCAAGAACAAATTGACCTATTTTTGTTTTAGGGTCAGTAAACGAGAAAGAGCCAATATCCACTTATTTAAAAACACAGAATAACAGAGCAGGTAGCAGGGTTGGTCTCTATTACATAGGACAAATGTTCTATCTTAGATCCCATTTCAAATGCTTCTAATAATGTTTGCACATGATTGCTGTGCTGATTAACCATGGGTATGCCTTACAACAGCATTGGTGTGTCATCAAGAGCACAGCTGGCCTGTGCTGCATCAATCACTGAAGATGTGATTTAGCATCCCAGTGTTGGTCCTCTCTGCCATACGTGTTGCTGCTTGCAGATCTGTGGGCACAAGGGTGGGATTGATCCACCAGGTGAGTTGGCTGAAATGGTTACTGCATTACAGACCCCTCCTGAAGGGCTTACACTGAGCTTGGTTTCTTCAGCTGTGAGCAGACACCGCTTCCCTCCATCACCCGGGCCACATGCTGCTCACTGCTGTGGTTCTCCAAGCAAACACTTGATGCTAACAGCAGTGCCAGCAGATTGATGCTCCTTTTCTTCACCTGGAATATTATTCTTCTATACTACAAAGGCCAGGTTGGATGGGGCTTGGAGCAACCTGCTCTAGTGGAAGGTGCCCCTGCCCACAGCAGGCAGTTGGAACTGACTGATCTTTAAGGTCCCTTCTCACCAAACCATTCTGTGATTCTACTATCTGCCCTCCTCCATAGATTGGTGTACAGAAAAGCTCTTACCTTACTCTTACAAGTGCTAAGCACTTTCTGAATGTTGTGGAGGTTTTCCCCCCCATTTTCTCTTGGCTTTATCTCTACATTCTATTTGCCTTTTTTCTCATTCACTATATTTCTTTTTTCTTATCAGTGGTTAGTGTAACCTATAGAATCACAGAACCATAGAATAGTTAGGGTTGGAAAGGACCTTAAGATCATCTAGTTCCAACTACTTTCATTTACCTTTTGCAGGGGCATTCTTCCCTCTTTTATTTTCCTCTGTTTATTTTCCTCTTTACTCTTCTGGTAATTTCCATTTCTCACTATTTGTGTGAAGTTTATATTAAGTGACAAGAGCAATGTCAAATAAATGGGACTATATTAATGAACAGATCTTGTCGCATTTCCATGATTCACAAGGAAAAATATTCACACTGCCTGATTTTTCAATTAAACCAGTTACTGTGCTATCTGTTCAGCGTATCTTTATGAATATGCAGGGCTGTAATGCATTCAAATTGATTCAGGGTCCTTGTTAACCTCCAAAGTTGCCAACTAGCAAAATAGGGGATTTTTTGCTTTATGTGTTCAAATGAGAATACTTTGGTTTAGCTTCGATGTCTTTTCCAAGGAAGCAAAGGGGATTAGATGTTTGAGAAAGCATCTTGATTCTTTCCGAGGATAAAACTTATTCTTTTATTGTTCTTTCACTGTTCAACTGATTTCATCTCAAAAGTATTACCTTTTCTTTTAATATTTCTTGGAATTTCCCTTTATCCCAAGAGGACCCTCACCACTGGCAAGGACATCCTGAAATGCCTAGTAAAGACTCTGTAGAAAATGAGCTGTAACTTCAAAGATACCAGAAGTACTCATTTTGAAGTGAAAGATTGCTACTACCCACATACAAAGGGAACCTTTGGGGAATAAAAGTTGAGCTCCTTGAGCATTTCTTTCCTATGGCTGTGAAAGAATTACAAGGTCTGGCACACAGTTACTGGCAAGATCTGACGTCTCTTATTTCAAAGCTTGTAACAAAATGTTGTGTCGCTGTTGCAGTTTTAAAATGAAGACTTTTATCATCCCCTGAAAAAACTGTGTTGTCATCACATTCCCAGAGGTTTCCTTTCCCGAAATTACTTACATTCTCCAGTGAGAGGCGACTGAAAATCATAGAAACATAGAATGGTTTGAGTTGGAAAGGACATTAAAGCTCATCCAGTTCCAACCCCCCTGCCATGGGCAGGGATGCCTTTCACTAGAGCAGGTTGCTCCAAGCCTCTGTGTCCAACCTGGCCTCCAACACTGCCAGGGATGGGGCAGCCATAACTTCTCTGGGCACCCTATGCCAGCACCTCAGCACCCTCACAAGGAAGAACTTCCTTATATCTGACCTGAACTTCCCCTGTGTCAGTCTGAACCCATCACCCCTTATCCTATCACTACAGTCCCTGATGAAGAGTCCCTCTACAGTATCTTTGTAGCCCCTTTTAGACACTGGAAGCTGCTGAGGTCTCCACGCAGATAGCAATGCCTTGTGCCATGTGCCACAGAGAAGCGAGGAACATCTTCCCTTCCCCTTGATGCTCGGGGTGAGGGAGAATTTAGAAGAATTACAAGGAAAATAATTAACATGAGGTGCTGGTTGTTTACTGAAGGAAATCACAGGGGACAGACATGCCTCCTCCCCAAATTCACCGCTGTCTTTCACTCTTCAAGGGCTTTCTCCTTTGAAAGCTTATCTGTACTTTGATTACTGGGGACCACGTGAAAATGAAACAGTAATTAAGGGATTAAAAAACTGCAGCAGTACAAGTTTAATTCAGGGTGTAATTTTATTGCAGGCACGTGCAATATGTGCTTCTGCTCTATATGGCACAGAGATTAGTGTAATAATAATTTCTTTTCTTTAATGGAAGGTTAATGTCCTTTCAGACTTACAGACTTCATGCCTTTCTAGATGTAAAATAAGACTCCTAGCCAATGCAGAAAATGCTTTCCATTTAAAAACATAGCATTTTACATCTGACTAGAACAGCAGAAATACTGATTGAGAATGTTTTATTTGAGATTTTCATGGAAGCCACCAGAAAAATATGGATGGTATTTAAATAAAGGAATAAACGAATCCATGGCAGATATCCTCGTATAGCTCCTCAAGAACGTGAATCATTGAATCAGAATGGTTTGGGATGGAAGGGACCTTAAAGATCATCTAGTTCAAACCCCCCTGCCAGGGGTAGGGACACCTTCCATGAGGAGGGTGTTGAAAAACATTGGCTTTACATGTTATAGGAAAGTACAGAATTAAAAGTATTATATGCAACCAGTATTATCCAGTCAGGGACAGGACTGATTGATAGATGATATTTTTGTCCCTTCAGTGGGGGAAGAGCATTGGCACTGTGGCCTGGCAAATGAGACATTGCGTCGTGTTGGGAGAAGCACTTCCTATCAATAACAGCAAAACTAATGGGATGTTTGGTTATAAACTCAGTAAAAGAAAACGCTGTAAGGAATATTCTGTCCTATGTTCAGGAATATTCAGTTTTAAGCTTAAAATTAAGATGCTTGAATATTGTGTGGGTGAAAGGATAAAGCCCAAGGACAGATTAGCCTCAAGGGAAGTACAGCCTCAGCATTCCTCTTCTTTCTTTCATCCTGGTCAAAGCTCCCTTCTTTCCTCAGCACACATGCTCAGGTCATATCAACCTGCCCTCACTCTCCCCTTGATTAGGATCAGAAGTTTCCACTTCCATCAGTCAGTCTTCTCCCTGTCTTCCATCCCCTCCAGGGGAGAAGGGGCTCCGATTTCAGTGACCTCTTTAACTCTCGGATACGGGTCATTCTCCCAAAACCTTGACAACGAAACTGCCCTGCAGATTCCAGGCTTAATTTGGAGGTTGATTGTTTAAAACAAGTGCTGAAAGACAGGAAGCACGATGTTCACCCCATTGGGGTCAGACAGAGCGTTTAGAAAAGTCAGTGATGACTGTAAATGGGAAGGAGGGCAAGACACAAAGAGTCTCAGTGAGCCTGATGTTGCTATGACAAAGGCTTAGACAAAGTCAGATTTGACAAAAAAGACTTGGTAAAGTCAAGCTTAGGTTAAACAGGGTTTTCCT
This sequence comes from Forpus xanthops, assembly GCA_032466535.1. Classification (NCBI taxonomy): domain Eukaryota; kingdom Metazoa; phylum Chordata; class Aves; order Psittaciformes; family Psittacidae; genus Forpus; species Forpus xanthops. Next base: position 13,317 of record JASSUY010046142.1, read on the forward strand.
CTCCACAGGAGTTCTTCTGCGTGGCTGTGGGTATTTCTACTCCTCTTTATCCCAGGCTTGGTTAGTTCAGATCATAGAATCATAGAGTCACAGTCTGGTTTGTGTTGAAAAGGACCTTAAGATCCTCCAGTTCTAACCCCCTGCCAAGGGAGGGATGCCTTCCACTAGAGCAGGCTGCTCCAAGCCCCATCCAACCTGGCCTTGAACACTGCCAGGGATGGAACATTTGCAACTTCCTTGGGCACCCTGTGCCAGGACCTCACCACCCTCACAGGGAAGAGCTTCTTCCATGTATCCAACCTCAACTTCCCCTGTTTCAGTTTGAACCCATCACCCCTTGTCCTATCACTACCCTGATGAAGAGTCCCTCTCCAGCATCCTTGTATATGACTGCAGTGGCTTTTGTTCCAGTGGCTTGCTCAGGCTATAATTAGTTTCAACATCTCTGCCTTCTGCTGACGTTTCTCATTTCATCAGAAATAAAAGTCACTAATCAATATCCATTATTCTGTTAAATTCCTTACTTCTTAATTGCTGACAGGGTGCTTGTCCTACACCGTGTCTGCTATGGAGCTGGAATCCAAATAATGCTCGTGTCACTGCCAGAGGTGAAGTTTTTCACCACTCCTCTCTTAGCCATCAGGATGCAGGTGTTGGTGGGAGCCCTGACACAATAACTATAGGTTTGCAAATGGCATCTCTGTATTAAAAATCCCAATAGTATTGACTTTCTGCCAGGAGTTTTGATTTTTCGGGAGTGCTCTCCCCTAAAATATGCTTCAATTTCCAGCCTCAAGGGTTTAAACAAAGAAGATATTTAAAGGGATCTTTCAAAGCACAGACCTACTGGTGTGAGGGAAAACAGTGGCTAGGAGCATTCTTTTCTTTGAAAACTATAACTTTGCACAGAGTTCTTTTATCTTTAGTCACCCATTTTTATGCCCAAGAAATAATTGTGTGCTAGTAACAGCTGATTCATTTTGGGCTCTAAATGAAAAATGGTTTTATGAGGAATGGCTTTACACTGCCAGAGGGGAGATTGAGATGAGCTCTTAGGCAGAAGCTGTTTCCTGTGAGGGTGCTGAGCGCTGGCACAGGGTGCCCAGAGAAGCTGTGGCTGCCCCATCCCTGCAGTGTTGAAGGCCAGGTTGGACACGGGGGCTTGGAGCGCCCTGCTTTATTGGAAGGTGTCCCTGCCCGTGGCAGGGACTCGGAACTGGATGAGCTTTAAGGTCCCTTTAACCCAAACTGGTCTGAGATTCTGGGATTCTATGAAATTCATTCTTTGGGTTCCGTCTCAGGACTCAGACTATGAATTATGCTAGCATAGTCCAAAATTTTCTTCTGATCCTGAAGAAATTCTCATATGACAGGTATGAAATGGGAGCATCAGGTTTGTTATAAACTCATGACCGCTCTGATGCCATCAATCAGTAGGGCCACTAAAACAATGTCGATTGTCCATAGAGGTCATTAGTGATGAACTCACACATTTTGTAACCCTTTTGCATTCCTCCCTTGGGTTTTTAACATTGAGTTCTTCCTCAAGACTCTCTTAGTATCCCAATACATTCGCTGGTTGCTAGTAGGCAGGAAAGGAAAAGAAAATGGGGGGGAGACGGGGGGGAAAGGGAAGGAGGAGCATGATCCTGTACAGAGTAATGTGAAAATAAAGACAGATTTAGTAATTAGCTGTAAGAAACTGAATCTCTCAAGTCCTGGGTATCTTCTTTCAAGGTATAATTACTTAGAAATTGCTTGCAAATATTTATTGAGGATCACTGCTTAACACTAGGATGCGCTTTTGTGACGTTCTGAGTTACAGAACGAATAAACCCATCCATTGTCAGGGGAGATGGTGGCTTTGCATCCCCAAAGCAGCAAATATCCCTTGTTTCCCTCCCACACACCGCAGGTGTGACACAGAGTGACTTCAGACTTTGCAGTCTTTGTCACTGCTTAGTCAGACTATTGTGCAAACAAACCCAGATAAAATTACAGGGATATTTTTAACTCTTCGTATTGGAGCACAGCTATGAGCAGATGGGAAAATAAACAAGGATTAGAAGACTTTGATTGTTGTCCTTCTAATTTTGTCATTTGTTTCAAACCCTTCTTTTAGAGGTTAGAAGGACACGTGGATTTTATTGAGTCTATTTAAATAGAGTTCAGCGGGGCTGAGAGATAGAAGGGAACTCTTGGTTTCACTGGCGTCAGTGGGCATCTCTCCTAGTGCACATTTCCACAGACCTATGAGAAGTGCATCCCTATGTCACAGACCCATCAAGAAGCCCTCTAAAAAAGGTTTTCAATGTTGTTACAGCCACAAATTCATGTGGATTCGGTGGGAATCTTCCTAATGACTTCATTGGCATTGTGTTCCAATATAGCAATAGAAATCAGTGCTGTAAAGTAGCATTCCTCATCTTTTGTCACCCTTCATATGTAGAGGACCAAGTTGGGATACAAAAGCAGGAAGCCTGAGTTTGGTTGAATTCCATCACACATGATCTAAATAGTGCTGCGACTGTGGATTAAAGAAATGAGGGATATTGGAAAGATGCCTACCTGTAGCTGGCATGCAGCATAGGTTGCTGTAGGTGATGCATTACCTTTACATCTGGTTTTGCTTAGCTTTTGTCCACATGAGCCATGGGAGAATCTAATCCAGGGCCAGGAAACCACTCTTGGATGCCAGGTTTGTATTATATGTGGGGAAAAAAAGAATTGAATTGGAAATGAAACCATTAACAAAGAGTTACACAAAAAGAGCAAGAGAAAATGAGCAAGAAAATGAGAGATGCAAGTTTGCTAGAGATTGAAGTAGCTATCTTTGAAGATTTTTATGTTCCACTCATCTTTCCTACTGCAGCCCATTGGGAATCTGGGCATGATAGTTCTGAGCTTCATCTTCACAGGAGATGAAAAGCAAAGGCATTCAGTGGTGAGAGCTAGTTTGAGAACTGCATCCAACCTCACATAACTGCAATTAAATTACAGTACATAACACTGATGGTTAAGGGGCAACGCAGTCCTCTGTTGCGCTGAATAGGTGGAATGAATGATAAGTTCTGAAAATAGTCATAGATCACATATCATTGCAACGTCGGTGGTGTCAGCTGAAAAATGGGTTACTGAGGATTAAATGGGAGAGTGTGCTGTTAGAAACCAGAGACATGCTAAAGATCATCAGTAAAGGTTAAAAAAAAGGCTTTTCAAATGAGCTTTCTACTTGATCAAGAAAAGCTCTGAGCAAAGGTATGAAAGGATTTGAGCAGCTGAAGCTTAAAAGCACATTCTGGACCTTGAAAAGTTGCCTTCTTCTTCATCAATGACTCACCTTGCTGTACTGCAGCTTACAGAGAAGCAGAAATCAGTGACTCGGGAAAAGCAAATGTTAACTCATGCAGCGGGCGCTGAGAATGAAGATGTTTTCCTTTCTTTTTTGTAAATATTATGAAATGGGAAGAATGCAGACATTTTAGTGTTACCTTTGCCTGCTGACATACCCATACATTCAGAGGAGCAAAGAATAAAGGGTATTTATTGTGCAGAAAAAGCTACGTGAATGTTCAAGACCTGGAAATATTTTCCCTAGTTTTATCTGAGCTTCTAATAGCATTGCAGAACACAAAATCAAACAGGTTTCTTCTGTTTGAGTTTGACTTCTTGCCTATTTAGTTGCAATTTCATATGAAATTTGGGCTATTTTGCTTTATTTTCAGCTGTGGAAGAAGATATTATCATTAATATTATTATCATTATTGTTATCCTTATCGTTATCACTATTAATCAAGACCAGGTTGGATGGGGCTTGGAGCAACCTGCTGTAGTGGAAGGTGTTCCTGCCCATGGCAGGGAGTTGGAACTGGATGAGCTTTAAGGTCCCTTCCAACACATTCCTATGATTCTAGGATTAGGGTTTAACTCTTGGAATATCCCACTCTGCTCTGTGCTGTGGAAGGTGCAGGCCATAAAGTGGTGCATTGAGGAGCACGGATGATTCAAAGAAAGGGCATCATCTCATCTACCACCTGGGTCTGCCTTGGAAGGCAGCATCCTGCAGGCACCAAGGACTGGGTGAGCTCCCCACAAAGGTAATGTCTGCTCAGATTGGTTCTGTGCAATCTGAATGCCAGAAAGGCATTTTTAAACAAGCAGATGCAGATAAGCAGAAGCAGAAGCATCGGTGGCCACAGGAGTTATTCTTTCTGTCTTCTGAGATCCTGTCATGGCACTGAAGTTTTAAGGCAATTCTGAAAGGATTTATAGTAAATAAGGCTGTAAAGCTTCATACTTTGCCTGCCTTAAGGTGACATTACAGAGTGTAATATGCAGGATATGTCTTCTTCATTCCTGGTTCAGATTCCTTTACCTTTTCTGCCACTCACAGCACTTTCAGGCATCATTAATCATGTCATGATAAAAGTTTGCTCTGCCTATGTCTTACCATGCTCATAGTTACTACTGTTATTTTGTTACAGTTAACTTCTCATAGGTCAAATGGTAAAGGGAGATGAAAGAGCAGCCATTAAGGATGTCTCCTCCTGTCCTCTCATGGCATATTTGTACCTGGGAGAATGGGAGATAGTTATAATCCCAGGCTGGGAAAACAACCTACATCCTGACTGCCCCTCTGGGGAGCATTTAAGCGCTACTTAACCACAGTTAATCATTGCTGCCTTTAGAGTAAAGTTTAAGTACAACTTATTTTGAGTAAGTACAGTGTCCACTCTGGTGGAAGTGCTTTGAGGGCAACCATCTCTTCAGAGACATCAATTGGAAGGATTGCCCGGCACCTGGCAACAGAAACTTGCTCAGCAGCTGATTCCTGAAGAGTTCAATAATAATTAGTGGAAAAGACATCCTAAAGTATGTAGGTAATTTCCTGAATATGGGTTTAAGCTTAATTTTCTGTCTGCAGCAAAGCAGTGCCCAGCGTTTCCCTTGGGAGCCATCCTAATAAATCTTGTTGCCCGAGAACTTACCCTTATATTCGACCTAATTTTTCCCTGTCTGAATTTAATCCCATTACTTCTGCTTATGCTCCCTCTTGCTAGGCTGAATAATTCAGGGTCAGTAATTAGGTACAATTATAGATGCATCAATTAATGTTCATCAGTGTGGCTACAAGGCTATGGGAAGGTCCATAAAACCTAGCTGAATTCGTAGAGTTCCAGGAACTGATGAACATGGATGGGGAGATTCACTTATCCTGGTCCCTTCCAGACTTTCATCCTGTTCCCACCTCTGCTCTATGTATATCTAAAGGTGCTGATCAGAACAGTGGAGATACTCTTACCAGCTTTTCATTATTCTGATGACACTGAACTCTGTCACACCATGCCCCAACCCAGTAAGTCCCTTTTAGGCTAATAACTAGCAAGATACATCACTGTGGTGTGTGTGGGTATAAAACCATAGACGTGTAAAATCATCACTCACTGGAAGAAGTAATTCAGTTTCTATTAACCCTTTTAATGAGCAGCAAAGCAAGTTCAGCTGATGTCATTATACCGCATATTGCCCTGGTGAGCTTTTACTGTCACAGTATCCTGAGCTGCACTCCCAGAGAGGGAGCTCTGGTCAAGGGATGGGATGTGTTCAAGGCCAGGTTGGACACAGGGGCTTGGAGCAAGCTGCTCTAGTGGAAGGTGTCCCTGCCTGTGGCAGGGCTTGGAACTGGAGGAGCTTTAAGGTCCCTTCCAACCCAAACGAGTCTGGGATTCTCTGATCTCGAGGTTGAACACTATGTGATACTGTTTTCTCTGTTTAAGGCTTGACATTTCCTTTCATTAGACAGCACAATGTTTGTCTTGTTTCCTCTACCATTTACCGTAATAGGATATATATACTTTAACTGCTGAACACTCAGCTGGAAAAGATTGGCTGTAGCAGTTTTTATGAGTATCTTTGATTCACAGATGTTTTAAGAACCTACTGTGCATGCTTGCCTGATTCAGTTTCCTTTCTATCTTTTAAGGGGGATTACACCTATTATCTCCACTTGCGACTCTTCTACTCTCTTGCCCATAAGCAAAATCACAAGACATCTTGACCTGAAGTTTCCTACAGTTTGGTTTAGTGGTTTAAAGCTCAGTGAATGGAGCCAAAGAGAATTCACCCATGGCATCATTCAACGTCTCAAGATCTTTTTGAGATAGGAAGTGTCCTGTCTGATATGATAGTGGATCTGAAGGGACTGGCAGTACTTGGTCAGATGAGGACACTCATTGGAATCTTCCCAGGTTCCATAGCCCTATACCCACCACCACTAACCCCTAAAGTGCAGAGGCACTGCCTTCCTATTGGACGGCCCTTGAGACCACGTACTGGTATCAAAGTCCCTTGATTTCTACACATTTGTGTTGGTGTAACATTGCTGAATCTTCCTGCAGAAAATGCAGCAGTGAAGCATTGAATAGGATTGTCCTCAAAATTGCCAAGTCAGCAGTTACCTTCTAACACCTTCCCTATGTTATGTGGTTTGAGACTCACCAGCCACAGATGTTAAAGCCTGTCCTTATTCCAGCTGGTGACCCTAGGTCCTTCCAGAGAATTAGAGAGCAGTTTTATCTGTTCCCTTGAGCTATATTACGCTTCGAGTTCAGCAGTATAACCAATGCTGTAATACTATTATTCCATATAAATTGGCTTATTATCCTTTGAAAAGCCTAAAGATCTGTGTTTGCTCTTGTTGATATTTCAGCACATCCACATGAACTTGCTTCAATGCATTTTAAATCTTAAAAATAAAGTAAAAATCTCAGAATAGCATGAGGGAATGAATGGGAAATGAGTGCTGATTTTGGGTTCGGGGGGTTATTTTTACACTTCAGGAAAAGAAAGCTACTCCAGCTGGAAAGAAAGGAACCTCGGGGAGGTTTTACCAATGTGGTCCTTATGTATCTTGTTCTGCGTGCCATCGCCAACATAACAAACAACATCCCTGACCTTAGAGGGAAAACGAAAAGGTGCTTAAACTTAATGCATTTTAAAGTAATTAATCATCTATTATATATGGCTGCGTACAAGAAACATTAAACTGCTCTTTGTCTGTAAAGCGCCATTTCAGTTCTGAAAGCAGATAAATCTAGGTCAGTGGGTGGAATTTCTCTGTTTTTTCTGGCATTTGAATAAATTCAGAATACATTTTGAATACTGAGCGAGCAAAACTGAATATTCCCAGAAAAGGAATTTGGAGATAGGTCCTTCAGTAGTCTGCTCTCAAAGTGTGGATTCGGTCATCATTTCGTAATAACCAGATTTGTGTTATTCTCTCTGCTGTGGCCAAGCTGCTATTTAAATTGTGACTTTGAGGTATGTAAGGAGAGCAGTTCCCTAGTATAGCTTATGTTGGCTATTCCTTTCTTAAAACCAAACTGTGATGGTTGATTTTACTTGTCCTGTATCATGGACCTGCCTCACTTTGACCTTTGATATGAGCATCCATGTCCTTAATTATAACTCATTTATGATTACAACTATATGACTTATAATGAAGTCATAAATCCATCAAATTTCAGCAAGGTTAAATTGCTTTGTTTCCTGCAAATTCTCTTCCTACACCTGACACTTGCAATTCTTCATCTTTCTTCCTTCTATTTCCCACCCATCACCTTAGTGCTTCAGGTTGTATGCAGCAGCATAACTGGTCCTTTCTCATCTTTAAGTCTTTTATGACAATATTGGCCAAATATTTGACAGGTAATAGGATGCCTGCTGACCAGGACATACCACCACAGTCTTTATTCCTAAGGCTGGATTTGTGGGACATCAGAGTTAGTAGGAACTTAATCAGATTGAACTGGGGATAACCACCCCGTGGGACCAGAGAGGGGACATGAAGGGGAAATAAAGGCTCTCGAAGCTGATTTATCTTCCTGGGTTTGTAATGCTGCCTGAGGCTGTCCCTCCTCATGATGAACAGAGCAAGGAAATCCCATGTTGCATGTTTTTGGCAGCATTCACACTGCTTCTACTTAAAGAGTTGTGTGTAATGTCATCTTCAGTCCTGCATCATCTTATAGATGGGAGATTGAGATGAGCACAGGGTGCCCAGAGAAGCTGTGCCTGCCCCATCCCTGGCAGTGTTCAAGACACAGGGGCTTGGAGCAAGCTGCTCTAGTGAAAGGTGTCCCTGCCCATGGCAGGGGTTGGAACTGGATAAGCTGTGGGGTCCCTTCCAACACAAACCACTCTGGGATTCAGTGATTAGTGGTACAAATAAAAGGCTGATTGGAAAGCAGAAAAAAATGTAGGATGCCCAGACTGAGGCTTATGAGCAGTCAAAACAGGTATTAAAAGTAAAATCTGGTGTCACAAAGTGTCTGTATTGTTTCTTTAAATCAGAAAACAAAGCTGGCCTGATGCTCTATTCTACCTTCAGTTAAGAAAAGGCAACTGCAAACTGGGAAGGAGCCAGGGAAAGAGGGCTTCAGAGTATATACTTAGCTCTGTTGTGGTTGGACTAGCCCGAGGTGAGTTATGGTTATCTTTCTGATAAATAGCCAGTGTTTTGCTGTCACTCCATGGCAGGTTCTCTTCAGACACTCCTTGCATCATCAAGGACTCCATTAGACAAACGTCTTGTTTCAGTTAGTTTGGAAGCTGTTGAAAGAGCTATTCTAAACCATGAGGAAACCAATGCTCCCTCAGTTTGCTGGTGTCTGAGCCAAGCCAAAAGACCTCAAACAGCATTTTTTCTAATTTTATTATGGCTTTTTCCTTCTTCAGTACAACCCCATTTTCCCCTGACCACACACACTTAAAATCTGTATTTCCTACTTACAGCATGTCCTGGGTTCAGCAGCAGCAGTCATTTATCTCCTTCTCAGTAGCTGGTGCAGTGCTGTGTTTTGGACTTTCAGCCTGGGAACAGCACTGATAACACCGATGGTTTCAATTGCTGCTCAGCAAAGTTTACTCAGACCAAGGACTTTCTGAGCCTCATGCTCTGTCAGGGAGGTGGGGAAGCCGTGAGGAAGCAGAGGCAGGACACCTGACCCAAACTGACCAAAGAGGTATTCCATACCACAGCACGTCATGCCCACTGTATAAACTGGGGGCAGTTACCCAGAAGTGTTGAATCACTGCTGAGTTGGGCTGGGTATCAGTTGGCGGGTGGTGAGCGATTGTATTGTCTTCCCTTGTTATTTCCCTTATCATTATTACTATTGGTGGTAGCAGCAGTGATTTGAGTTATATCTCAGTTACTGAACTGTCCTTATCTCAACCTATGGAAGTTAAATTCTTTTGATTCTCCTCCCCATCCCTCTGGGAGAAGGGGGTGGGGGGGAAAGGGTGGTGAGAGGGAGAAAGAGACTGCGTGTCTTTCTTAGTTATGGCTGGGCTTAAACCACGACACGGGAGTACATTGTAAAGGGGCTGAAGGGTTTCATTCTTCTGCTATTCAAGGAGTATCAGAGCATTTGTCAGCTACTGATGTGGAAGATAAGGATTTTTAAGTTCTTGGGTACCAAGATATAGTAATTATATTCTGCTTTTCCCATGGGATGAGATCCTCCCTTGGTGCACAGGTCCTGCACAAGAGTAAAGTTCTCCCTTGAGGATGCGCAGGTTTGGCCAATGCAAAAGCAAGACTGAGCAGTCCTGTACGGAAAGTGATAGAGCACCAGAGAGTCCAGATCTCTGTGCACCGACAAGGAAAACTCCTGCATGGGCATCCCATGAGTGGAAGCAGATTTGCCCCAAAATGGGAAAGAACGGAGCTTTAACAGAGCTTTAAATTAATGTGGAGAGTTTCAAAACATCTTTCTTTGCTATGTTGGAGCAAAACAAGAAGTTAGCTGAAGTTTCTGACTGATTTGGCATGCACAAACTGCATCATTTCAGATCATGGTAGGTTTGCTAATTTTAAGACAGATTTCCTGGGAGTCCCTTAGGGTAAACTTTACCCAAGCAAAAGCAGAATGATGGATGTGCTAAGTAGGACACACAGCTCCACATCTGTGGATATTGCAGTGAAAAGAAGATTAAATGAGGAGAAACTATATTCTTTTTAATTTCCTTTGGGTTTGCTTAAAGCTCCGGAGACAAAAACCTTCCCTAGAGGTACGAGACAGAGAAAAATCAGATTCCCTGCTGGGAAAACAAGACAGCACATCCACATCTAAAGCTTCCTTTGTGGGAAACTGGAAATTGCTGAGGGATGGACCCACACAAGAATCCTAACCCCAAAAGGATGCACTGCCTTGACCCGGTGGAGGAGGGTCTTTGTTGTATGAGTTACACAGCGGTGTTTATCCAGACATCCTCCGGCTGCTGATTTACTCCATCAAAAGAGAGAGAACCTCATTGCCACAGGGCTTTTACAGCTCCTCTGCTCTCTGAGTGCCAGGGAGCCGGATCAGCAACATCAAGCACAGGGTGAAGAGTACAGTAGAGCCCAGTGGAAGAAAAGCTGTAGTCATTACTATGGATTCCAGGGTAATTTTATATTTCATGAGCTTCTTTCCTCTTTCTCCTCCAGCCCCCAGGAGATGCAGATGTTTTGGGGTATCACGTGTGCAGCAATGTGGCTTTCCTCTTCTTTTTTCTTTATTGTGAAGGTTCCTCCTCACTTGAAAGGATTAAGAGAGGAAAATCTGTTTTCATTATTATTTGCCATCAAATACCTAACTTAGATCTGCTCCACCAAATGCAGTCAGAGTTTATGACAAGTCTGCTGCCTCGTCAAGCATTTGCCCCTGCAAAGGCGTGAAGTTCTTCATTAAATCTGGCTTGGATCCCTTATCTCCTTCAGGGGTACAGCTCACATGCAATAAAACACCATGATCACTGAAACTTCAGGTTTGTGCTGTTCTCAGATTGGGCAATTATTGCATATACATTTTAGTTTCCTTCTACACCTTCAGAGCAAAGCACCTCGTTAAAGCTGCTCTATACATAATGCTTGAAAAATGGGGTCTAATCTTCTGTTGTATAACTAAAGAAATGCATCACACATAAAAAGGCTGCAAAAGCAGCATTGAATTCCTGGTGAAATCTGACATTAGCAATAAAACACTGTAACAAAGGGCATGAACTGAGAATTAAAATGAGGGGACATAAAAACCCTGTTTTCCTCACTATTAGCATTACTGTATTCCAGTGTTACATACGCATCTGTTGAACTGATCTGTAATTGTCCCTTCAATTCCTTTCTGTAGATTTTAACCTGGCAAAGGCTCCAGGGAGACCTCAGAGCAGCTCCAGTGCCTGAAGGTGCTGCAGGAAACCTGGAGAGGGGCTTTGGACAAGGGATGGAGGGACAGGACAGGGGAATGGCTTTAACTGCCAGAGG
>JASSUY010046145.1:3392-74726 GCA_032466535.1 Forpus xanthops
CGGCGTACCGCGTCGGCGGGGCAGCTCCCTCCCCGGCGGTGGGGACCGGGCGGCGACCCTGAGCGACCTGCTGCAGAGCTCGGTGGGGGGCGAGGAGCCGGACGAGGCGGCGGCGAGGCGGGAGCGGCGTTCCCCCCAGGAGGGCACGGTGCTGCTCTTCCCCGGGCAGGGCAGCCAGTTGGTGGGGATGGGCCGCGGGCTGCTGCAGTACCCCGGCGTGCGGGACATGTACCGCCTGGCCGAGAAGGTGCTGGGCTACGACCTGCTCTCCCTCTGCCTGGAGGGGCCGCAGGACGAGCTGGACCGCACCCAGCACTGCCAGCCCGCCGTGTTCGTCGCCTCCCTGGCCGCCGTGGAGAAGCTCAACCACCAGCGGCCTGAAGTGAGGGAGCAGCGGGGCGAAGAGGGGGGGATGAGGTCGGCCCCCATCCCGGGGAGGCCTGGGCCTGGTCTCGGCGGCACCCGAGTTTCAGTGTGACGCAGGGCGGGCCCGGGAGCCCCCCGCGGGAGCCGGCTGATGTGTGGCCTCGGGTCTGTCTCCGTGCAGGTGGTGGCGAACTGCGTGGCGGCGGCGGGGTACAGCGTGGGGGAGTTCGCGGCGCTGGTCTTCGCTGGAGCCATGGGCTTTGCCGAAGGTGCCCGGGGAATGTGCTGAGCCCCCATAAGGGTGTCCCGTCTGCCCTGTGCTTTTCCCAAAGCATCACACTGTGTCCCTCGCGCTTTTGGGTTTTGGTTTTTAATTAGAGGCTATATCTTACTTTCTACTTCCACTGTTCACTCTGTGTAATACAGCATTAAAAGCGTTGACGTTTCACAAGAGTAAACAGCCGCCCTTTCTTGCGCCGCAGATGCAAGGCGGTGTTGGCCTCTCGGGTCTCCTGTTTACCGAGCATCTCTGTTTCTCTCCTTAGCGCTGTACGCGGTCAAAGTGCGCGCCGAAGCCATGCAAAAGGCGTCGGAAGCCGTCCCCAGCGGAATGCTCTCGGTTATCGGTCGGCGAGAGGCAAATTACAAATTTGCCTGCTTGGAAGCCCGTAAACACTGCAAGGCGCTGGGTATAGAAAACCCCGTGTGTGAGATTTCAAACTATTTGTTTCCAGACAGCAGAGTCATTGCAGGACACTTACAGGTATTGCTTCAGTATAACTATCCCTTCAGCTGAGTTTAACATTTGCCTTTTTTTTTACTTAAAACTTTCACTTTGTGCGTCTGCGTGGAAGTTATGTACGGCCTTAGTTTGCGCTCAGTTATCGGGTAGGGAAAGGAATCCCTTTGCCACAATGAGGTGGTTCTTGTGGGGTGAACTGGGTGAACCTTTTCTCGTGCAAGACTCTCACTTCTCTCTCTCTCTTATAGGCTTTGGAGTTTTTGCAGGAGAATGCCCGAAAATATTATTTTACACGTACAAAAATGCTTCCGGTCAGTGGGGCTTTTCATACCAGACTTATGGAACCAGCGGCAGAGCCACTGGCTGAAGTCCTAAACTCGATTGAGATTGAGAAACCGCTGGTCTGTGTCTATTCCAATGTTGATGGCAAAAAGTACATGCACTCAAAGCACATTCGGAAGCTGTTAGTGAAGCAGGTGGTTTCACCCGTTATGTGGGAGCAGACCATGCATGCTGTGTATGAAAGACAGCAAGGAACAGAATTCCCTTACACATATGAAGTGGGGCCTGGGAAACAACTAGGAGCTGTTCTCAAAAAGTGTAATTTAAAGGCCTGGAAACAATATAACCATGTAGATGCTCTGGAAGATGAGGAAGCAGCAAAGACCTAAGTAGTATTTTTTGAGAAAAAAAATCCATGCAACTTGGTTTTTTTCTACCTAAATTTTAAAAAGCGTAAATTTATTGTGCTCCCAGAAGAGGAAGTCTTAAACATGTGTAGCTTCCCATAATGAAAAGAGCACTGTGCATGTAGTCCAGATGAACATTTTCCTTTCTTTGTGTGCCTCAGGTGTGGAAGGGGAGAGCAAAAAAGTCTGTCTCTTCCATCTGTGTCAGGACTGCAGAACTGCCAATAAACATGCTAGACAGTCACCTGTTTGGCCTCAATCCTGCAAGCAGCTTTCCCCTTTCTTTTTCCTGTTTAACTTGGGGGGGGGGGGGGGGGGAGGATGGACTCAAGTTGAATGTAGCTAAGGCTGTGTACACGGAAACAAGGTAGAGCCAGACTGTTGGCTCCAGGTTGCTGAGGGCTTTGAAGTGGGCTTGAGGGTGCATTGAGAGGAGCCAGCTGGTTGGTATAGGTTTTGGTACATTGATGTCCCTGGTTTTTATATCACTTGGTTTGTAGGACGCTTATCCCTGTAAAATTCTTGCCAGGCAGAAGATGTTATGAGGAACACTGTTTTCTTTATGTTAAGCTATAAATAAATTCTAGAGCTTCTCCTGGTATTTTTAATGCTGTGGGGTGAAGGGGTTGTTTAGTCTTGATAAGAGAAGGTTCGGGGGAAGGTTATTTCTCTCTACAACTACCTGAAAGGAGGATGGAGAGAGGAGGGTGTCATTTTCTTTTCCCAAGTAACAGTGATAGGACAAGAGGTAACAGCCTCAAGCCGTGCCAGGGGAGGTTTAGATTGGGCATTAGGAACAATTCCTTCACCAGGAGAGTGATCAGGTGTTCAACAGGCTGCACAGCGAATCGGTAGAATCACTGCTCCTGAAAGCATTCAAAAAACTGGGTAGACGAAGCCCTCAGTGACATGGTTTAGTGGTGGACTTGGCAGTGCTGGGGTAATGGTTGGCCTTGATGATTGTAAAGGTCTTTTCTGACCTGTCTTATTCTATGATCACTGGCCTATAGTCCACACGTAAATGGAACTGATTTTCCCTCCAGCTGTCCAGTGTTGGTTGTGCTAAGTTACACAAGAAATGTTTCACTGAAAGAAACATTTCTTTCATCTGCCCTGCAGAAGTGTAGGCCTGCTGTCCCTGAGTGAGCTTCAGAGGCTGCATAGACTGAATTAGCCTTTGGGTGACTTTTCTTGACAGAAGCAGCAAACAGCAGCGCTGTGAGCTTCGCAGAAAAATCTTGTTGGAGGCACCTTTATGCACAGTCAACCCTGTGGTGACAGTTCTGGGGAGGAGGGGTTGAATGCTGATATTTCAGTTCTCTCCATATTCCTGGCTGGGTTTTGCCAGCTCAGATGTTTTTCTGGAAGCTGGTGATGAGCTACAGAGGAGTGGGTTGTCAAGAGCCCTCCTAGGAAAAGCTTTCCAGTTCCCTTGTGGGCACTGCCTGTCCTTGGATGGGTCAGGGCTGGTGGTGAGTTCCAGAGTTGGCAGGCTCTGAGGGAGCACACACTGGCTCCAACACCTTCCTTAGTGCCTGCAGTGCTTGAGGGGACACTTAGAATGGCATCAACACCATATTCTTGGGTTTGGATTCTCTAGCCAGCCTTTGGTTTATCAAAACAGGTCCAGCCATTTCACAGCCTGGCATTGGCTTAGCAAAGACATCCACAGGGTGTGTAGAAAACATGGGCTTACTTGGTCTGCAAGAGACACAGGAAGCTCTAGGAAACAGGAGAGGGTGGTATTTGGTAGGGAATCATGTACAAACAAGCAAGGGAAGGTTCCATGGTGTGTGTTGAAGTGTGACCAGGAGCTCCAACTGAACTCTAGCTTTTTGCCTGTTTTATTTTAGGTATTTTAATGATAAGTCTAACATAGAATTAAGGATATATTACTTAAATAACCATGCACATCTTCAGTAATATATTACGAAATGCAGAATAACTTCCAGTCACAGAATTAATCATTTCATAATTTCACATTTCTGAAAAGTGAATTAAAAATATTGGCCTCAAATAAATTATGATCACTTAGTAGAGTGTATTATTCAGCAGTTATTTTTGTGACCTCAAATTGGCAGCTGAGCCTGCCTTTACAGTACAAATTCCACTTTTGACATGTGTAAACATTAACGATTAGTAAAATCCAGAGGAATTTGTTGGACTAATTACTGGAGTATCAGCAGCTGCCAGTTAAGGGCTGGCATCGCCGCCAATAAAATTACTTAAGTGAAGGCTACTGTGTTCCATGTGAGGTGCTGACAGTTCCGTAAGTGTACCAAAGTTATCACTAGTGGTTAGAGTATCTCAATTAAATCCTGTTCATGTTACTAAATGCTGAATTATGTGCTGTTAGAAGCTTTGGACTACATCTTTTAAGACCAAATGCCACATTACTTTGAAAACAGTTTTTATGATAGTTGGAACTGAGCTTGGCATGTTGGTGGCAATTTATATCAGCTAAAAAAGTGTGATGGAGGCCTATATACTTCTGAATTAAGAGTGTTTGGGGCTTGATTTCTTGTAGTGCCTGGCAGCATGCTGTCACATTGGTGGTATAGCTGTAGATGAGCAGGAGGATGTCTGCTGTGTTGTGAAACTTGCCTGTGGCTTGGTAGAGAGTAGCGGCGTGTGCAGTAATGAAATATCCTGGATTTTAGTACTGTAATCTGCATTTCTTTTATGTGCTTACTCATCTATCCCTTCTGCTTCTGGAAACTGAATATTTAAGACATGAAAAGCCAGCACGGTTCCTTCATCTAGGAACAAGCGGAAACAGGATGTGGGAGGAAAAAAATCAAGTGCCGTAAACTCTGTCACATGAGGAAGTGTGCAGTAAAAAAACAAAGATAATTAAGTTTGGGTCTTGTGAGTCACAGTACAGAGCCTCTTTTCTCAGCTCCACAGGTAAGAGAAGCCTCTCAGTAATGACCAGTTTACACCGATTCTTGTTGCAGATGCTGTTTGTGTTTCACTTGCTTCATTGGTTTGATTCCATTTCTTTATTCCTTGAGATTGTGTTTTGCTCCATACATGTTGGATGCTGAACTTCCCCTCTCTTGTGATTCAAAATGTTTGGTTATTCATTGCAAGAGTATGAAAAAGCAGAGTCACCCCACAAAGCTCTCAAGAGGGAACAGACAGTGTGGCAGTCTCCCATTTGTCATTGCTCCCCTCGGCATAAAGACTAGTTTTCTAGAAATAACTGATTTTTTTTTTGTAGTATTTTATAGTGTTAAAGTGATTCAGCCAATTCAGAATCGATTTTTTAGCAGTGGGTACTTCCGTTACATGTGCACAGATTGTTTATTAGACCTGCTTGGTGGGAATTTCTACCTTTCACTAAATACTGCAAACTTTAACAGAAATTCTATCATGCTGCTGTTATGGAGTTGAACAGAGCAGTCAACCTGCTGATGAAACTTCAGGCTGGGTTTTTACAGGCAATCCAGCAGGTCAGCTTCGGCCCGAGAGACTAAGCTTCCAGTGTGCTCATCATTCTTTTCTAGGAAAAACCTGCCCATCTGCTGCTGATGGGCAAGTCAGCCTGAGGGTATTTTGAAAACAGGGGACAGTAGAATACTTGCTGCTGCTATGTGGACTTCCAGGGTATACCGGAACTATTGCTCTCTATGTACCTTCTTTGCCTGTTTTGTTTTTGCTCTGCATTTCAAGTCAATCAAAAATGTTTCAGAGTCTTTTAACATGAAATGGTTGAATGAAATACACCAGTTGAGCCTTTTTAAGAATTTTTTGAGTTGGGTGGTTGGGATCATAATGAGCTTTGGGCACCATTCATGAAAGAGAGGAAACAAGTTCCATAATCCGGTTAACCTTGACTGGGTTTGGCATTTGTCTCCACTGAAAAAAACACTGGTTCCAGCTGCTTATCTGATATAAAGCAGGGACTCAAACTTGAAACTCCCATCTCTCAGATGAGTGTTGAAATCACCAGGCCGTTACATATTACGTTTTCCTGTTCCAAAAGTGCACTAACTGTAGTAGTCACTTGCCTAGGCAGGAAGCAGGTATCCCTCTCCTGAGGGGAATACCCAAACCACAGAGATGCACTTTCATTTTTTCTCAAGAGTCTGTAACTGTGTCCTGATGGCTCTCTATGGACTATGCAAGGGTGACACATCATCTCCATCCTGCAAGCTGTGCTCAGGTTTTCCTTAGGCATCTCTTTACCCTTAAGTGCATGCCTTTCAATATGACATGTGCCATCAAGAAAATCTCTTTTCCAAATTCAGTCAAATTCTTGATTTTTTTTCTGGGTAACTCAAAAGTTTTACTTTGAAAAGAGGCAGAAGAATATAAAAGCTATTATTAGATTTCTGACAAATTCTGTAAAGGTAATAGCTTGGCTTGAGTGCCTCTCAAGCGCTACCAACACAACCAACTTGCTTGCTAGCTCATCCTAACCTTTCTTCTTCCAATAAACTATCCAGATGCTAATTTTACTACCTAAGAATCAAATCAAGCCTGTCCCATAGTCTTAGATAGCAAAATGCACAAGACAAGACATTGTTAGTAATGTGTGACAGCATAGTCTTGGAAAATAAGATAACACTGAGAAACATTTGAAGCAACAATTTAATTTTTTTAAAAAGTATCATGGTTTTAATCTTTACAATTGCTTTTACAGTGTTAAAATTTAAAGGATGGCCAGCATGCCTTCAGTCCTCCTCACATCCAGAATCTCTTTAAGAAACTCACTTATATGAAATAGACACTTTATATTGTAGTAAAACAAACTCAAAAAGACTGACTTTGTAATCGCCTGGAGTCACGTTTCAAAACTAGCAAGTCAGGCAGTTATCCAGCAACAACCTCCTTATTTTAAATGTTTTTCTTCTTTAAAAAAGGTACGAAACAGCAGTGACCCAGCACTAGCCTAGGTTTTAAATATAAAAGAGATTTCTATCAGTGTAAATTTGAAAAACAAACCAACTGCCACCACCTGGGTGTTAATGATATTGGTCAGAGTCCAGCAATGACCTCCTATTGTAATTCTCTGTGTTAATTCTGCAGTCCATAATTCATGGCCCACCAAAAGGCAACAACCAGCAACGCTGCAGGCACCAGCTTCTGGCAGATGCATCTCAAAGGAAGCCTGCAAATCTGTGGAAAGAAAAGGGAAGGGAATTAGAAATAACAAAGCAGCAAAAAAGGTGGTGCAGGAAAGCTAACAAGAATGCCTGCATGCATGGTTAGTGTGAAATTGAGAATATGGTCCATGAATGCTGCAGTGGCAGGGTTATATCCAGCCTCTAAAGAAGCCTCTTTCCTCTGGGGTAAGCATGGTGAAACACCACTGGCAGAAAGCCTACTGTTCTCCCCTAGAGAAGACCCTTACAGCTGCTTATGGTGGGGTAGCTCCATGAGCTGTTTGGAACTTGGGCAGCTGTCTGCAGATATTTGGCATGCTGTGCCTATAAATTTAAAGTTTCAGCCTGAAAATTAAAAACAGGGCAACAGGGGAACACTAACAAGCTAAGGAATAACCCCAAAACTATAGCAGCACTGTATGCTTTACTCATTGACGCTTCATGGAAGTCAGGTATTGCTGTTAGCTACTTGTCAACCAAAAGGTGGGAGAAAACGGAGAGTGCATACCCAGCTACCATAACCAATGATCCTCTTTGTCCAGTTATTGTTCAAAATAGTTCCAAAGCTTCTTATAACACTTCTAACAATATTCCATGTCTGGAAAACACTGATAGCAACCCTGAGGATTAAAAAAAAGGAAAAAAAAATGGGGATAGAAAATTTATTCTAAAAATTGGCAAATAAAACACCAAGGTTTAGAAAGCTACAAGAAGCAATCTAAAACTGTAGTATGTTCCTGTCTATATGTACATGCATATTGCTCTCAATACTTAGGAAAAAGACCTGGCGACTTCAAAGGGCTTTGAAAGCTAGAGATAATTTGGTTCCAGAGTTAACTGACCCGTAACATCAGACAAGGAAACATGCAACCTTGTGCCTTTGCTGTTGATTCAAACTGAGGACAGCGCAACCCAGCGAGAGCTGTTGACCCCTTACAAAGCAGCATTTGGGGCAGCAGTGTAGGACTGACAGCAGGCAGCAGAAAACTGCATTCTCTGTAAGTCTGCAAGAAGTGACCATCATCTTTCTGAAGCGAGAAAAGTTTGAACCACACATAAGTACTTGGGGGGCAGGCGCAGATTATGTATCTTGGGTTAGGACGTTACTGCATGGCAGTTAACTGGTAGTTAATGACTTTATGACAAGCGTGTCAGCTCACAGCAGATAAAAGGCAATTCAAACTACTCTAGCCATATTTTCTTGTAGTGCATGCAGTAACATGTTCATCCCTGAAGAATCACACTTAACTAGGCTGCTTAGTTGTGCTTAAAGACACTGTCTGACCTAGAAAACTACTGTGGTACTGTGAAACTTTAAATACCCAGAAACTATATTTAGGTCATTGACTGCAAATAACTGTAGTCTGTGGCAACAATTTGCATTATACAGCTCTTCCGTGTAAAACAAGCTGCAGTACCTGTGCTGGTGTTTTAACTGCTGTATGAAGCAGCAGAAGTAGCAATAAGGTTTTTTACTTTGTGTACAGAAACCTTACTGTTTATGTAACAAAACAGTACCAATCATCTATCTCACATGCTTTTTAAAAGGATTTGACAGTGCCTGGAAGGTAACTTACCCATGTGCCAGGTGAAGCAATGTGTCTTCAAACTTGCTGTGGTACCTCCTATCAAATTCATCCCCAATCAGGGCTAGCTGACGGCCAACCTGGGTAGCTGAGCTGTAAGGCATTTGGGATGGGCACATTAGAGGAAAACACTGCAACAGCAGTTCTCTAAAAAGCACTCTCTACATGTCTGACATAGTTATCCCCCTAACAGCTGGAATAAACTGGGCATGTAAAGAAGAAACGTTCAGGGTTTCTTTCCCTGTTATTTATGGCTTTATTGATTTGGCATCTTATGCCTCTATTTAGATGCATACAGAAGTGCTTTGCTGTTTTCATAAAAAACTGCATATATGGCACTCTTGAGAAAACATGCTGTTTTTTTAGGCATCTCATTTCTTTATACAAGGTAATGGAATTCTGGTTTGGGATGGTTGTTTTATCTTTTCGTCCCTGTAAAGTCAAGAAACTGAAACAACCTACACATCAGACCTTTGAGAATATTTCATCTTACATAGCCACTGCCTTTGTCATCCAACAGGTTTATACCAGTGATTTCCGCAATGCACTGTGAGTCTGCAGCTAATGGGTGGCAACAGGGTATGAACTGACCAAAACCTAAAGGCTCTTAGGGAGGTCCTGGAGTGGGGAGATCCTTGAACTACAGTGTCTGTGGTACACGCTGGGGCCAAAAACTGTCTACACTTTCCTGATGAAAACTTCAAACTAGATTTAGCTTATTTAGTTTTTGTTTTGGTAAAAAAATAGTATGACTACACATTTTTATTATAGCTTGTATTTCTGCTGAGATCTGTTTATGAGATCAGCTGAACAGTAAGTGGGCTTAAGAGCTTAATTCTAGAGATCTGCTTAAAAAAACTTGGGCTCGGTTTGGTCAGTCCAACTACAAACAAAACTCACAAAGGAATTTTCACAGATGGGTGAAAGGCAGCCCCTGGCTCTTGAACTGGAAAAAATGTATGTATGGGATTAAGAAAAACCCAAAGCAGCACTATCAGTTCGTTGTGAGAGGCGCCTAGAGAATTATGTAAAAATGGCTTCCTCAGCTGCTTGCTATAACAGGTGGGTTTCTAATGAAGAGCCACATCTGTGTCCCTGTGCAGGATAAAAACTTACAGACATTTAATGCAGTATAATCTTGTGTGGTCAGTATTAAGCACTACAGGTTATCAACACTTGCATCTATTCCATTTGCAGTAGTATTCACTATGATTACTTGGCTTAGCAAAGTCTTCTGGAAAAGTCTGGGGCTTTGTATATGGGGAGAAAAAGGGGGAGAGATAAGTGACAGGAAGGATAGAAGGACAGAATTAATGCACCATGATACCTGATATTAAACTCCATTTGCTCTGTGGTGTCTGGAATTGTTTGGCGGTTACTGTAGGCTTCCTCTTCTGGTGCTCCATTGAGGTAGCTGGAGAGGACAAAGTGCCCAGGGACTCTCCTCGTTTCAGACATCTTATTCTGCAACGAGTTGTGAAAAAAAATCCTGTGGCTTCTTGTAACAGAAGGTCTTTTCAGTTTAGATGGAAATTGTTTAAAGCACTCTTAACCCTTTTTACTTCCTCAGTCAGAACACGAGCGTTGCAAAGGTAATTATTTTGAGAGTAGTAAAAGGAAAGTTTCAGTGACCCAGCAGATGTACAGCAATTCAGACATTCACTGTTTAAATAGCTGTTGCTTCCTATTGGCTCAAAACAGCCTAGAAATTGGAAAATCTAGGTAAATATAGCTAGTGTAGATAAGTATAGTTTCTCAGTAGTTTCACTTAGTACAAGATGCTTTCCTGCACCCTTTGCAATGACCTGCCTGGTAGTAAAAGATCCCTGGGCAGCAAAATAGAAAACAGACAATTTGAATGGGTTTTTGTAAAGTCTTTAACTTAGCTCTCGGTTTATGCTTCTTCTTCAGCTAGAGGCTGCTACCATGGAAATTACAAGCAGCACACCACAGAAAGAGACTACAATAAAGATTTAAACAGATTGAGACCTTTCTAAATGGAAGAGTAGACAATAGGAACCACTAAAATCAGTGGAGCTGCTTGCTTGTACAATGAGATTACTCACAACCAGTATACAGGCTGTAGCACCTAAGTACTTCATGGGATGTGGTCCTCTTCTCAGCAAAAAAAAAAATGGCAAAACTTAACATGTTTCAGTATTGGTGGCACATCTCTAACATTTCCCCAACAGCACTGAAGAAGTGCAGCTCACCAGCAGCAGCGCTTGGAGCGGAGTTGGTGTTTTTGCAGTCGTTACAGTTGTTTTATTTGGCTTATCGGAGAAATGACATCAGACCTGCAGACAGGGATTATTTCAAACAACACGCGTGCCCTTGGGCAGGTAACACTCCTCCTGCCCCTTGAACATTTGCTGTGCTGACAGGCTCTGCCTGTTGTCTCAAGGCTGCCTTATGATGAATGTAATGACAATCTTCTGGAGACGCTCTGGTTTTCTCTGACATGTTTTTGGCCAGCTCTTTTATGATCGCTTTTCTTCCAGCTCCACCATTGGAGAACTGACCCCCTTTGTCAGCGGTGTGATCTTGGACAGCAACAAAGGGGATTTCCCCTGGCTGTATTCCTCTCGGTTGGATTCCTTTCTCCTCTTAAGCACACTCTCTGCAGGTCAAATGAATAAAACTGACATAAAAATTTTCTCAGAGATGGAGCTAAACCAAGTGAAAGCTATCTTATCGTAATGCTGCTTGGCAGGGATTTGGTTTGCCACATTTCTGCAGTCCTGTAGACTCTTTTTCCTTAAGCTTTACACTTGGGATGAGGTTGGGGCCTTTGTGCCCTGAGGGAGCCTTGATCTTCTTTTAATATTTAGATGAAATTTACATTTTCCACAGAGCAAAAGTATTAATAATAAATGTGAATTATTTCATAAGCAAACATGCATACATGTGTTACTAAATAAATGAAAATATACTCTGTCCTACAGAAGAGAACTGTTCCTCTTACTGATGAGTAATGTGGCTGGGGAAAAGCATGCTATGGATT
Source organism: Forpus xanthops (assembly GCA_032466535.1). Classification (NCBI taxonomy): domain Eukaryota; kingdom Metazoa; phylum Chordata; class Aves; order Psittaciformes; family Psittacidae; genus Forpus; species Forpus xanthops. The sequence continues at coordinate 14,891 of JASSUY010046145.1, forward strand.
AATTTCTGTCATGTGTCATAGAGTTTGTAGTTTAATATTCTGTTTTCCTCCTTCTATTTGTAGCATTTCTGCTTTACTCATATAGAAGTTTATAATCTAGGATTTTAAATATATCCTGACTTCTGAAGAGCTGTGTAGTTTAGCAGGGCCAAAGATGAGCTGGGGTCAGGCCTTCTGTATTCTATTGCAGCCACTAGGAGGAAGTTTTATGACCCAGTCTGTTCCTGAGGAGAAATACCACAGTAATTTCTTTGAAGGGGGCATGTATGGATTTGTACATAAGAGTGGCAGAAACTGAACATGTTTTACAGGTGAGTTAAAAGGCTTAATTAAATAAGATCGTATTTTTTCAAAGAGAGTAGTTCCAGATGCTTTATTTTCTTCAAGATAAGCTCTGTCCTGTTTTGAACACTTCCTTTTTTGCTCTGTCTCCCTCCCCTGTTCAAACAATATTCATGAAAAGGAAGGTAATGTCCATAGAAGGCTTTTGAGCAATCCAGCACCATACCCGATTCCCAGATACCCAGTTGCCCCAAAGACTAGCTCTGAATCAGGTGCAAAGGCTCAAAACATACTCCACAGTGAAGCTCTATCAGTTTAAATAAATCTGTATTTACTAGAGCAAGCACTTGATCTGACTCTCCTTATTTCCCAGGGGATCATCTAGACCACGGGGTTACTGGACATAGTGGTGGCCAATGGCTAATCACATTCCACAAGTGCATCCCTGTCCATTTTTTATGCAAGGTCTGATGCAACAAATGCTATTGCAGTACAGACTGGATCACCCAGGGCAGCGCCTGGTTTGAAACCTCCACCAAAACTCAGGCTGCACCCTTCAGAGGGTCCTGAAGATCCATGAGTGAGAAACTGGGAATGACTGAGCAAGGCTGAAGTACTCACTTAGACATGCAAAGTGTCAACTCTCTAGATAGTCTCAGTGGACTGCACAGAGAAACAGTCAAAGGACGCAGTGTTGGGCTTTTCGAGGTTAAGCAATTCAACTGTATGGTCACGTGTACAAAGTAAACATCTAAGTATGTAGTGATGTATTCCTGTAGCCTGTGAGCACCACAGGGAGACTCAAACAAATGGAAACCTATTAACATTTTTTCATCATAGCTTATAGTCATTAAAGGTGTCCAGTAAAGTAAGTACTATAGTGGATAAAATGTATTAAAACCCAGCATAAAAAGTCCATTGTCTATTGCACAACTAGGCTAACTGTTCTTAGGCTTTACAACTGTGCATTGTGAAGAAAAGAAAAAAATCTAAAAAAAGGTATTTTTATTTTATTTCTAGACTGGATGCTAGTTTCAAATACATGGGCCCGTACAATGGATATGTCTGTACCTATGAGATGAAAACTGTCTTCTGAAAAAGACCTATAGTTAAGTCAATGCACTACAGAACTCAGACATGTAAACAAACAGTGCCACAACTAAAGCCCAAAGCACAACATATGCTACCTCACACCTGTTAGGATAATACCTTCTCCCACAGGCTAAAAAAAGGAACTGTCGTAGCTTATGCTCCACACAACTCAGCTGCAGCCTGGTATGCTGGCTTTGCCCACAAGTTGACTCAATGTGAGGACAAGCCAACAAAGAGGGGATTTAGAATGTATTTTATGGGTCAGACATACGGCAAAGGCAGTCTGGTAAGGCTGCTCTCTTGGAGATGTACAAGATGGCTCTGCTTTAGTTTCAAAGCAAAGCTTAGTAATTGCCTTCCTGGCAAGAAAGGAACAAATTAAGACCATTTACTGATTTCTGTCGTCATTTTTAAAATCCAGGTATATACAGAGGTGCACATAAAAGGTGCATTAATATGGACCTGTTCTGTTCCTCAAGTCTGCACCCATGCAGGACAGGGCAAAAAGAGTGTGTATGACATTCCACAGGCCCTTCTGGTTCTCCAAAGCAGGATGTGTTGATCTTCTATCCCTCATCTCACACTTTCCTTCCTTCTCTCATTTATACAGAAAGAAAGGCAAACTGATTATGGTTTACAGAAACCAAGAGGTTTATGTGTGCATGAGTACTGGCTTGTGATTTAGAAAGCAAGTAACCACAACAGAGTCCTCACAATGCCTTGGAGGAGGTGGCAGGAGAATCCTACCACAGCAATAAACAACATTTCCAAATTAGCCAATCAGACAAAAAAGCTAACGCTTTTCTGAAAGGCTTTGACCTTTCAGAGCAAGCTAAAAGCTTAGTTTCAACAGTGAAGTGCCTTCAGCAGGACAAACAACATATTTCAAGTTAAATGCTTACTTAATGTTTTGTTGAATAGAAACCTGTATTTATATATAAATTTATATTAAAAACCAATCAGCCCTCTAAATGCCCAACTATATGTTGGAAATTATGGCTTTTATGAACGGAGTGAAGACTGAATAATGCACCTTTGGTAGAAAAAGTATACTGACACTGTCTTTACTTTGCAGTGTCAGTTTTTTCTATCTGTGGCTTTTTTTACCTAGCAAAAGAGAACAGAAATCCTGAAAAAGGAGCACGTTGCTAAATCAAATATGCCAGAAGGTGAGTTGGGGAAAACAAATGGTCCTGAAATTTACTTGTAGTCAGTTTAATTAGATTTGTGGTGATAACACTTTTTAAGACAAACACAATGATACTTCAGTATAATGTACTGAATGCATTAATTACAATTTATGTGTCATCTTTATGTATTTTATGACTTACGTAGAGTGTAATTTATGTATACTTTGTCCTGCATGTACAATCTTAAGTATTTTATGTAGACATTATACAGTAAAGCTGTTAATAATTACAGTATGTGATTTAGTGTGTTTTAAAGCTGATTTTGAAAGTATAGAACAACACCAGTAATGTAATTTCAGTGTTCAAGCTCAAAATTCCAAGCACCTACATACATAAATATGGATTGCCACACAGGACCCTCATCCTTTTCCTCTCGAGGTATCAAAGCATATCTCAGACTGTTTCAGATTCTAGCAGCTGCCCATGCAAACTAAATTTAAATGAAAAACAAACAGAGGCTTGGCTGTTTGCATATATACCTTCAATCCATAGCAAACTCCTTCAAAACATGACATCATCCTCCCTGTTGCAAATACAAATCTCCATGCCATTTCACAAGGACAAGTCTTTGATAAAATGACTGAGAGATTAAGAGCTAGTTGAGATTTCATAGAAACAGGAATTCTGGACTCTCAGGGTGTTGTAATGAGGAAAAAGACACTCCAAAATCCCAGGAAGTTTTGGGTTTGCTTTAAGTTCTGTGCTCTCCTATGTCCCTTGTTTGTTGACCCTCCTCCTCCCTTGCAGGACAGGGGGTGTAAACCATGGGCAGCACACAGGCGTAGGCACTGCAGCTGTATCTACAGGATATGTCTGCCCCTTCTCTTGTAGGGACACCGAGGCTTCCACACGCCAGCCTCCTGAACCACCACAGCTGACAGCAAAGCATTGCAAGGTAGCCATCAGCAGCCACAGTTGCTCTTAGAAAGATGAAAGGTTAAGTCACTGTTACTCGTTTTTGAATAGTTCAGGTTAGTTAATCCAGGTTGCTGGATTTAACTCTTAAAGCAGTACCAAGTCAAGGACCAAAGATAAATTAATTCTTTGTCTCATCCTGTGTTTCCAGTCAGCTTAACATCAATGACCTTGGAGACTGTTTACACATAAACACTTCTTGGTATTGCCTCAAACAGCTATTAAAGGCACACCACTTCTGTAAATCGAAAAAATACACTCTACTCCTTACAGTTTATTTCATTTATGGCTTTATGCTCAGTAAGTCAACATGCTTTCACTGGGAATTTAACGCAGGGTCTCTTACCTCAACACAGGATAGGGAAGAAGCATTTGATTATATTTAAAAGTAAAAAATATGTATTCCTTAAGTAAGTCCTGTGACCTCAGGCAAGAAAGAAATTCACACAGCAAACTTCAAATGGAGGAAACCTTTGAAAGTCAAGATCTTGCACAGGGATTTTCTATTTCAGCCTGCTGAAAATGTTTAAGGGGCCCTGACTGAAATTCTAAGTCAAGACTTCAAGAATCTCCCAAGATTTTTTTGCATTGTCAGCATTTGCATGTTGCCTGTTACATCACTCAGAAAACACCAGTCCTCACGGTGACATTTAATACATGACTCCGGAGAAAAACAAAAGATTTCCACCTTGAAAAGTACATAGTACTGTTATGTCCACACTAAAAACCTGTGATTTGATAAGCCTACAAAATAATCTAAGTATTACTTTCTTTGAAGAGTCTACTGATTCCTTTAGTGCTCCCAAGCTTATTTCAGTGACTTCTAAATAGAGAAACAGGGGGGGGAGGTAAGGGTGGTGTCTGCAGGAAAACACTAAACTTCCACAAAGTTTTATAGGAAGAACTAAGAACATTGAAGAGAAATATATATTGATACCAAACTGAAACTGACTGTTTCCATTTGAAAAAATAAACATTTTTTTCTGCCACACTCAGATTTTTGTCTTGTGGCAGCACCACGTATCTCAGCAATGTCAACTTTGTTCTACTGGTTCACAAAGAGTTAAGGTTTGGATTCTGTCAGAAAGCTTCTGCTGTAACATTTACATTTCCTTTTCAAAACATCTTCTGACCTTTGTACTTCTCAGTCTCAGCAAGAGGTCAAAATTCTTTTATGATAAATAAGAATTTGTTTAAAATTGTTACCTGAATTGCATGGCTAAGCTGCAGGAGGTAAGTATGACAATGTATATAGTTTAATAATTCATGAAAGAACCACAGAACTATGGAAAATGTTTCTTTGTTCAAATTTAATTCTAAAATTTTGTATCTTAGACTTTTTATTTTTTAATCTCCTAAAGAGAGTGATGCAGATAGAAAAGTTGATATTGGTAGGCAGTGCTCACATTTCTTAATACAGATATATAATAAAATTTGAATACTTCAATCTGACATCGTCATTCATTCAAATTGAGGAAAAAAAGAAATCTGATGTTCTTAAGAGATCTTGTTCTACCATCCCCTCCACTTGAAGGGTGAAGTGCCTGCAATGAGCCTGCTGGCATCCTCAGCAAGCAGATTACAGAATTCATGCCTTGATGCTAAATTCAGGATTAAAGGATGCTGACCATCAAGGTCATAATGTATAAAATATTTAGGCAGATGCTTAGCTTCAACAGACCAAACAGTACTGTTAACCTAAACCTGCCTGTTCATATTCTTAGCAAGCTGGCAAGTTTGGGATAGTGATCGGCTGCCACTGTCCCTCAGCACTGCGCAGCACAGCACACATGCCATCATGTACTACCACCTCACACCTGCAGCCTGTCCCATTCTACAGGGACTCCTAATTGGACTTGTCAGAAAACTCAGCATCTTCTATGACCCTTGGTGGTCTTCTCCTACAGGCGCCTCCACGATCCCACCTACTGCAGCGAGACTGGGAAAATGAGATTAACTCTTGATATGCAGGCACAGTGTAACTCTAAGAACTTAACTTTAACTCACTATTTATGCTTTCTCGTTCAGCATGTCTGTATAAAGAATTTAAATGCATACTGTTCTCAGTTTTACTTAGGTTTCCTGTATTGGTAAAATACTGACAGTAACAACAGTCAAACACTGCAAGAAAATTACCATGATTTATAATCCTAGTTCATCTACAATATTTTAGTGGTAGAAAATGCTAATTAATAAATTAATTACCATTAAAACAGACTAGAATTATTAAAATTAACTATTAAAGCTATTAATAACTATGAAAACTATTAAAAATAATACTCAAATAATATTAACTATATCATAAAATTAATTACCAGGTTCCCATTGTTAAGTTACATTCCACACATCTTGCAGAAAGTGGAATTAACAATAAAAATAGGGTGTCAAGTAAAGCAAATGTATAAAACCAAATGAAGAGCAAATAAAATAAGGTTTTATGCACAGGAGTCACCTTGCCCCAATGCAGCACTGTATTTCTTCAAATGCTATGTGCTGCACTCACTTTTCTTTTTGGAGATTTGTAGCCCTTAATCATATTTTGATTTCAGTAATTGGCTTCATTTCAGATCCTTACTGCATTTGGAGGGGGTTTACTACTCCCTTTGGTAACCGCAGGATCAGCCTCTGGCTTTGGCCAGCAGCCCGTTACCCTGAAGAAGCTGCTCACATTCAGTTTTCATTTCTCCTCCCCAAATGGGCTTTCTTGTCAATGGCCTATTGATACAAAGAATCCTTAAAAAGCCCTACCAGACACCTACTGACCAGACGAAGCAGGCACTTCTCTTAAATCCCTTCTTTCAGAGAGACAGGGTCTCTACAGAGGTGATGTTCTGACATCAGAACAGATCAAATGCCTTGAATAAACATTGATTTTCTTCTTCATTATACTCAGTCCTAACTCCCGTTCAAGTGACATATATTAAATGGCAATAAAAAGAAATAATCATAACCACAAAACTCAAACCTGTCGATGTACCCATGACAGAAAATCCCAATGGCAGACCACTCATATTGTTGTACATATGTCTCTCTGATACGGCCTAGAGCAGACTCTGGCTAATACTCTGCATTTTAGAAATCACTTTGCACCTAGAAATCTTTTTAATCACAGAATTCACCGTGCACCTGTAATCACTCCTTGTGAAATTACTTAAACATTGCATGTGCTGCCATACAGATTTCTTTATCCCTCTCTGCTGTCACACGTCAGTCCTGTTATCAGTATCACTGTTATGAATGAACACAGATACAGAAAACGGGTTACTCAAAAATATTTTAAAATGTTTATCAGTGGCACATTCTGCTATGCATTCTACTGCGCATCTCAGACTTCTTTTGAGGGCTGTTTCCTGCTTTGCTAACAGTGAAAGCGCACGTACTTCGCTCCTCATTAGCTCAGACGGTAGCAGCCGAGTAGAGAGCACGCAGTGTCCCACAGCATCATTTGGAAGGGCTCACGGACACACACACACACCTCCCTTCGGGAGGCTGAGCAGCCGGGACAGGTCGCTCGTTGCTGACGCACGGTTTCGCCCTGCGGCGCTTCCCGCCCCAGCCCCGGTGCACCCGGCGGCTCCCGCCATCCGCTTCGCTCACGGTGTTCACCCTCCGCACCGCGTATGTTCTAGAAGACGCCGATCTCCCCTCCTGGGGCCGAAGATGCTGCGGCTCCAGAGCCAGGGGAGTTGCACGGGAGCGGGCTGCCCGTGGAAACTTGCCGGGACTCCCCCAGGGCCAGCATATATAACCACCCCACCGTGGGGCCACGCGCGCAGATGAAGTCGCGGGTTCCGGACCGCCGGCCGCTTTCAGACCCCGGCACCGCAGTCCGGGTCTTCCCGGGAGATCCTGGACGGTTCCTCCCCGCTCCTCCCTCCCCAAGCAAAGGCTCTGCCGTGCCGCGCTGTGCCGCACCGCCCCTCTCCCGCCGGACCGGCCGCTCATCTCACCTCGGTTCGGCTCCACTCGGCGCCCCGCGCTGGAAGCCGCCACCGCTGCCCTGGGGGCACAGACCGGCGTCAAAAAAGACGGCTCCCCGCGCCCCCCTGTCCACCCCCTCCGCGCCAGCCACTCACCGCGGCGTCACTCGCAGACTGCCCTTAATGTCCGCCCGCCCCGGCCCGCTCTGCTCCGCCCCACCGGGGAAACCCACCGCCCCCACGGGGCCGGGCCCGCTGCCGATGGAGGGGAGGAGGGCCTCAGGGGCAGCGGAGCCGCACTGGCGCCGCCGGGATTGGAGGAGTCGAGGTGGAGCCGGAGAGGCCGTGATGCCCCTCGGAGGTACAACAGCCACCGTAGTGCGGTGGCCTCTCCTCGGTGACGGGACATGACGGGACATGATCTTTGTGCTCTCACCGGTGGAGATGCCAAGTGCAGGACCAGGCCCTGCGGTCCCCCTTCGCCCGTGGACCCCTTTTCCAACTGGCTGTCTGTAGGTGCTCCCTGTGGTTTTTTCATGATCCTAGTATGCAGGAGCCCACCCTCGCTGTGGGCTTCGGGGTGGTTTTGGTTTTAGTGGCAGAGATCTGTGCTTCTCAAGAATCCCTTTGGGCTTCGATACATCATAATTTAAAGATAGGCTTTAAAATGCTGGGAATGCTGTGGTACTGTTCACTTTTAAACAGGGAGGAGCAGGTTTTTCTCTTCGTTCAGTGTAGCAGAAGCAACTGTGATGGGCAGGCATCCCTAACGGTCCCCAGGGAGCTTAGGAGAGGAGTGTGGGACAGAAAGCAGGAGAAGCCCTGGCACCACAGCCAAAGAGCTCCTGAGCAGTTAAAGACAGAGAGCTTTTTTGAGACTTACTCAATACTGATCTCTTGCCAAAAAAGGTTTAGAGAGGTCAGGGGACTTCAACTGTTTTTTGCTATTGATAACAGTGTTGTGAGCGATTCAGTTGGTATCTATCACCCATCACTAGAAGAGCTTTAAAGAACCCAAACCCCCTGTTGCTCCATACTTCATTGTCATGTCAAACAGGAGACATCACTGGTTAATGCTTTAGAGTGGACTTTGCCCTCTATTTATAGTATGATCTCAACTGAGTGACAGGGAAAGTAAACACCAAGAGGAGCAGAATGATGGCACAGATACAGCACTCCACCTGAAGCTGGGATGCCCACAGACTTTTGCAGCTAAGTTTCTAAATGTAGAAGAGTGTGTGTGTGCATATATACATTTACACAATCCACTTCTTTTTTGCACTACACATAATGACCCTCCTTGTAACATTCTTCTCTTCCATCTTCCAAGCATGACAGTGTTTATCTTCCGACTCACGCCAAGGACTGTGTTGACAGGGTGGTGTTTACATTTACACATACAATTGGCTAGATAAAATTGCCTCCAAAGTACAATATAAGGGAAATTAACCTTTGTAATATCACTTTGTACCAAAGATTTGTCCTCCTTACCAGTTCAGATATTTCAGATTTTGTGTTTATTTTGCTTCATATCAGTAATAGTTCCCCTCCTGAAATCAGGCTTATTTTCGTACATACAGGTAACCTTGTTTAATTGAGCTGACTCAAGATTAAAATGAAACAAGCAAATGTCATCATGGGAGTGATTTCTGTTGCAAATATAGTGCATTGATGCTGCTGCTGCATTTCCTGGTACAATAATAAGCATTATTGAGCTGCTCTCAAATTCTGCCTGACTTCCCTTGTTGGAACGATAATGTTACAAAGTGGAGATGCATTAAAAACTAGAGCATCTATTATTAGCTTTGTGGTAACACTATCAATGTAATTGTCAGACAGCAAAACAACAGCTTTTTATGCCATGGAACTATAATTTCGATTAATGACTGTTGAACTAAGCTAAAAGAATCTTACGTTAATAAAAAAAACTCAATAACAAAACCTGTTTCTGTCCTTAATGAATTATTTAATATATTTCCAAAGTGGTACTTTTTCAGCTTTCCCCTGAGGTATGATGGATGCAGGGACAAAAAGAAAGGATTGATGGTAAGAAGAAGAATCAGGTTTGCTTTTCTTGCTGCCAGCTGTCACAGCAGACGTACCTTCTTGGTTGGAAGAAGGCTGTGAATACTGCAGCATGTTCTCTTCTGCTGTCAGAGGTGTTGTGGTGCCAGAAAATTTCCATTGCACGTGCCTGAAAGAAGATACACTGCATTTTGCGGCTTCTTTCACAGTTAAACTAGGGAATATTCAATAGCTCTGGTTATATGAATTATTAAATTTAATTATTTCTTTGTAGCTGCATCCTTGAAACTGAGACTATTACCATAGGATGATCTGGTAAATCATAAATCATATTTATTATGTTCAGACTATTTGTGGAATTAAGGCTTTTAGGAAATACAGGTTCATATCAGTTATTTGCTGTATGCCAACATGCTGCAAACTGCTTAATTCAGCTACTGCCTTGGTGGATCTATTTTTTTTTTTTAATAAACAATTTTTCTTACAGAATAATTTTTTTTTTTATAGATTCTCTTTGGATCTCTGGAGTTGTTTATGTAATACCTTATCATTGTTTTGCATTGAGCCTATCACATGATGTCAGTAACCTTAACATACGTCAGGTGCCTTAACATAACCTCTCTTTTTAGAAGGAATTTTGTGTATGTAAACCAGGCTTCTCTGCACAGGCACTAATGCCATAACTGCTTAGGTACTACTTTCACCCAGTTTTTTGCTGCGAATCACAGTTGTTGGTAATTTGAGGCAGAATTCACTCATTTCCTCAGAACAGTATCAATACAAGAGAAGATATTTCTGCAGCCATGTGGTGATGAACCTCCTTGCACTTGATGTGCTCAGACAAGGACTTGAGCTTTGGCATGAGAGACCCTGTGTAATTTTAGGTATCACAGAATCATGGAACAGTTTGGGTTGGAAGGGACCTTCAAAGGTCATCTAGTCCAACCGCTCTGCAATGAGTGGGGACATCTTCAACTAGATCAAGTTGCCCAGAAGCACATCCAGCCTGGCCTTGAATGTCTCTGAGGATAATGCATCCACCACCTCTCTGGGCAACCTGTGATAGTATTTTACCATCCTTGTCGTTTTTTCTTCACATCCAACCTGAATCTCCCCTCTTTTAGCTTAAAACCATCACCCCTCATCCTGTCGCAACAGGCTCTGCTAGCATCTAGGCAGGTTTTGTCATGTTACAACCTTCCGCAAACCTCCATTTACTCATGACCAGATGTTTGTCAGGGCCTTGTTTTCTGAGAAAGAGTAAGGTCCAGGCCACAAAGGCTTAGGATCAAACCAGTGCCAGGCATCGCAGGTGACGGCAAGAGGGCTGAGCAGGTTTCAGGTCCTTCCTCTCCGTCGGGCAGCAGGCCCCTTTCCTTCCGGGCCTGCTCCGAGCTCCCCCCGCACCCTCCGACCCCCGACTACAGCGGGTTTGGGCTGACGTGGTTGTCAGTTGAGGAGTTAACACACCGCGGGTCTCCTCGATACGGACACAAGATGGCGGCCGCCGCGCATCTCCTTGGCAACCGAGCTCTCCCTGCTGCCGTCACAGCCGCCACCGCCCGGAAGTCCCGCCCCGGCGCGTCGCGGTTGCTAGGGAAGGTGCCGGAAGGGCGGGACCGGGGGGGTGGTGGAGCCGCCGGCAGGGGCGATGGAGGTGTGCGGCTGCCGCGGCTGGGCTTGAGGGGAGTCGCGGCCGCCTGTCTGGCCGGCAGGTGAGCGCGGGCAGCGGGTACGGTGTCATCTCTCTCCCACCCCCTTCCCGCAGACACACGGGTGCGGGCTGCAGCCGAGTGCCGTTGGGGCAGATGCTCGGCCTTCCTTCCCCACCCCCACCCCCCCCCCGGGCCTATCGCGACAGCTGAAGATTCTTGTGGGATCGTGACCCCTCCTCGGAGATGGAGGGGTGAGGTAATCACCTCGCTCAGGTTCCCCCTGCGGGCCCGCTCTCGGAGGGTCCCTGGGAGGGACAAGGGCTTAGACGGAGTCAGCATGTTTGTGCGACGTGTCGGTGAAGGCCCGAGTCCGTTGTGTTTCCCTGCGGAAGCATGTGATGTACACGCATCTGCTCCTGGGACTTGTACCCTCCTGCTCCCCGGGGTCCTCGTTGCCCACAGCTCAGCCGCGCAGCCCTTCCAGGCTTCGTCTCCTTTTTCGCCCTAACGTTATGAGAATCGCTGTGGCAGGCCCTCCCGATCTCCTTTAAAGGAACAACCGCATCAGCAGAACTGGATTTTCCAGTAATAAACTTTATAAAACACAGTTATGTCTTCTGACTGTTAGAAGCAAATAAGAGCTTGCTAGAGCAGGTGCTGCAGATGGTGGCACTACTTGCTTATGCTTATCTTTGCAGTGTGAAAAGCTGCTCTGCAGTCATCATGAGTAGCTTCCATAGTGGTGCTAATGACAGCCAAGGTGATTTTGGATCTCGCCTTCACCTCATGAATTTGTGCCAAGGCAAGAGGCCCTTGCTTTGGGATTAGACTCCTGCCAAGTTTCCTTGTGTTTGCTTGCTATCTCTGGGACCAGTCTGGGCAGAAAAGCTGGTGTTTTGGGGAAGTGTCAGGCCTGCTGTGCCTGTATTATATACATGTCTCCTGAGTAGGAGGTCTGGTGCTCTATTAAGGATTTGACTTAATGAACCGTTACCCGACTATATACAGTGGGCAGGGTTATACAGCTCTTCTTTGCCATTTTAAGGATCTCAGCTGACCAGAAGTTAGAACACATAGTTATCTTGTGCAATCTCATCAGGTTATCTGGCATACCTCATTGCAGATTAGAGGATTCCTGTAGAAAACTATGTTGTATTAAAATTATATCAAAAATTCTTATTTTCAAGAATATAATTTGACTCTTTATTTGTGGGTTTCAGAAATCCAGTTACACTAAATGAGAAGATTTTATTTACAGGCCTATTAAACATCATCTGAGATGGTCAAACTATCTGCGTAAACCAAGGACTAATTTTTAGTCTGCTATTGTATTGCTAACCTTTCAGTCATCCTGTATGTAGGGTGATGGACCTATAAGGCCTAAAGTTCCCAAATCAGGAGAAGAATATTTGTGGCAGAAGTTATCTTCAGTTTTTACAACTCTTGGAGTTATATAATGTAACTAGTCATGGAGCAGTCCTACCTGCCACCTACCACAAAATCCACTTGCTGGATCAGTACATGCAGTCTTCCAGGGTTCCTAGCTGTAGGTTATGTGGTATGTGTTGACATCTCTTCAGAAAGGATGCTGTGACAGCTGGTGCATCCTAGGGTAAAAATGAGGTTACAGCATCAGAAGTGTTGGCAAAGCTGCCCTGCTTGTGGCAGTGCTCCCAGTTTACTAATCTTTGCCAGGCGGCAGCTACGTGCTTCTACAAGGCAGAAGCGCAGGCGGCTGCATTTGTCTGATGCAGCACTTTTGGAAGAACAAGCCCTGAGGGCAATTGCAGCTTAAGGATGCTGGAGCAAGACACACTGGGGAAGTAGGGAGATGGACCAAGGAGTTAGGTAATACAGAAATGGGTATAGGGTTGGGTCTGGGTGTTGCTAACCTTATGGCGTAGTTTGGAGATGCAGAGGGCATGTTTTAAGGCCTTTTGAAAATGTTACGTTGTGTTTGGCTGGTGTTATTTAAAGCATTTCCTTTTGAAGGGGCAATTCTATTCCAAGCTGACTAATCCCTGAACTTTTAAAACCACAACAAGCATGTGTGTGATACTAGTGAGTCACTGATGGTGAATCATGCATACTTCAGTACAAATAAATCCCTTTGTTTCATTTATTTTTGTTTTGGTAGTATCTGGAGGGCCTACAGAAAGATCATGACCTTGTAGAACCAGGTGTTGTTTAAACACACAGGAAAAGACAGACCCTCTTTTTTTATCTGTCTATTTAAGTTTGATTTCAACTTGTCTTATCAGCATGAATAAAAATAAGTATGTCTAAAACTCTTTAAAATTGAAGTCCAATAGTAAACATTTCTGCCTTGTGGAATTTGGCAATTTAAGTAGTCTAGGAAGGAGAAGGTGGGAGCACTATATAAGAGACTATACCTCCCAGGAAGAGTGAAATTGTAGGGCTGTCAGCTTGCTGACAAATGTGCATCTCCATATGTAGTCCTGGAAATTGAAGACCCCTTGATTTCCAGCTCAATATCTTTATTGCAGAAATTGTATTAACTACATTCACTACTTCCATTAATTATACCACTACATTAGTAAAGGTGATTTGAAGCTTTAATTGGCTTTTCAATGGAAAATTATATGTAGAAGGAACAGTAGGGGGTGTTACATGTGTGTGTATCTACTCTCTTCCACTCCTTTGCATAGCAGTTTTTGTCTGTGGGAGAAGGGTATGCCAAAGAATCTGCTTTTGGCTCAGCAAGATTTTCTTCTGAATTTGCACTTCTCCGCACTTGATTTCTGTGAAACATTCACTAGGCTGCAATTGTAAAAGTAATTTGAGAAATGAACTACAGAAAGACTGAACAGCAGCATTGAAACTGCTTATGAGAGCTTTAGCAGTTATTATCATTTGCTCATGAATGTATATTAGCTTGCTTAAGCTACATATCAATCAGGCCTAGATCCTGGGATCACCACTTGCTTAGAGATGGTGTAAATAAATTCTTTGTTGTATGTAGTGTACTGTCCACATCAACTATATTGTAGGATTTTGGCTCTAGACTATGTATGCATGAAGGATGATATGCTTCAATTCATGCTTCTTTGCCCCCATCTTCACTGGTATTGCATTAAAGCACAATTTAAAATGGCATAAAGGTGATCTCACCAAACAGCCCTTGTAAAGGAGAGTGCAAGCGGTTGAGTGCCTGCTGTTTTCAGAACACTTCAGCCTGCACTTCACAGAAGGGGCAGTTATGGGTGCTGGGCTCATCCACGCTTCTTCAGTGCATTTTGTTCTGCATTCCTACCTTGCTAGATGTGCCTTTCTCAAACAAAAAGGACAAGGATGCAATACAGTGTATCAGAGGACTGACAAAGTCACACAAGCCCTCAGAACGAGACAGACATTAATAAACTGGAGTGAGTTGAGCAGGGGGGTTACCAAGATGGTGAGGGGGCTGAAGCACTTGTCTGGTGAGGTGAAGCTGAGCAGCTGTGTTTCTTCAACCTGGAGAAGAGGTGGCTCTGGGATCACCTAATGCCAGCCTGCCTGTGAGGAGGTTATTAAAAAAGACTGACCAAGGTTCTGAGAGCAGGGTGAAGGGTGGGAAGGTGGGAGACATCAGGCACAAGCTGAAAGAGTTTCAGAATATATGGGACAGAATGTGGGGGGAAAACAATGCCCAGCACCTTTTCCCATTGAGACCAGTCAAGCAGTGACACAGGATGCCCAGAGAAGCTGTGCTATCTCCATCATTGGAGGTTTTCAGAATGTGGCTGGATAAAGTTCTGAGCGACCTGGTTTGACCATATAGCTAACCCAGCATTGAGCAGGAGGCTAGACAAGAGACCTCCTGAGAACCCTTCCAGACAATCCTGCAGCCCTAGCAGGAAAGGCTGACCTAGACATGTGAGAGATCTAATGTAGAAAGTGACACCTAGATGTCATGAATTGAAATGCAGCTTATAAACACTTCCCTAGCAACTGTAGGTTTGCAGAAATCCTGCTGTTAGTGTTTTAATCATGGAATGGTTTGAGTTGGAAGGGACCTTAAGGACCATCTAGTTCCAGCCCTGCTGCCTTGGGCAGGCACACCTTCCACTAGACCGCATTGCTCAAAGCCCATCCAACCTGGCCTTGAAATAAACCCTTCTTGCAGTGAAGCCTTTTCCAAACAAGCCTGTCTGTTAGTCCCCAACATTTCACCTCTACTTCACTGGCCACATTTCCCACCTTTCATCCTCTTCAGGCCCCTTGGAAGGTGCCTTTTCCCAAGCAGAGCAAGAGGCAGGTAGGATCCCCAGTGCCCACCTATGGCCTTGCTAATGATACCAACTTATCCATCTCCCCCTTCTCCACTAGAGTAGAAGGTAAAATCGCAGCTGCATGAAGTACAGAGAAGACAATACAAAGTTGGTAATGTTACTTTGGGTCTCTTCCTTGCAGTGTAGGGAATCATGATTCTTGGTAGAGCACGTAAGGGATTTCTCCTGGAATAGGTTTTTTTTCCCTTCTACAGTCGTGAGGTGATCCATATGAATTCTCCTACTTCAGAATAAAGCAAAAAAGGTATATGCATGTAAGTCTTGGTTAGAAATCATTGAATCACAGAGTGGTTTGAGTTGGAAGACCATCTAGTTCCAACCCCACTGCCACGGGCAGGGACACCTTCCACTAGACCAGGTTGCTCAAAGTCCTGCTCAGCCTGGCCTTGAACACTGCCAGGGATGGAGCATTTACTTCTTCACTGGGCAACCTGTGCCAGTGCCTCACCACCTTCACAGAAGAGAATTTTTTCCTTATGTCAAATCTAAATCTGCCCTCTTTCAGTTTAAAGCCATTTCCCCCTGTCCTATCCTACATGGCCTTACAAATCCTCCCACTCTGGATTTCTTGTTGGCCCTCTTCAGGTACTGGAAGCTGCTCTGAGGTTTCCCCAAAGCCTTCTCCAGGTTAAACAAGCCCAGCTCTCTCAGCCTGTATCCATAGGAGAGGTGCTCCAGGCCTCTGATCTTCTTCATGGCCTCCTCTGCACTCGTTCGAGCACTTCCGTGTCCTTCCTGTGATGTGGGCTCCAAAGGTGTCTGTGCGCTATGTTGGTTCTGAAATCATTATGCAGTGAGTGTACAACTATGATTTCTGGCATTAAGGTATTTCATGAGAGATGTGAGTTGTGTGCCCATTCAAAAAAGGTGGATTGGCTGGGGAGCATGAAAGATCCTTGTAACTAGTGTCCTTGTTTGCAGTTGTCTAATTCACAAATGCAGTCCTATTATTTTCCTTGATTTTTAATCTAATTTGCTACTTCTATCTTACATTAAAATGCTTTTTAGATGTCACTTTGGGGATTTTCAAAACATGGCTGGATAAAGCTCTGAGCAACCTGCTTTGGCCTTTCTAGACGCCACTTTTCATCCACTTTGACCTTCCTGGTTTGTGTCCTCTCCTGTTTTCAATTTCACATTTTTAAACTTTTCTTTACTAATAGGTTGATTCTGCTTTAGGATAATGGCAGGAAAAGTAAAGTGGGTAACTGACATAGAAAAATCTGTTCTAATAAACAACTTTGAAAAAAGAGGCTGGATTCAGGTGGCAGAAAATGAAGACTGGAATTTTTATTGGTAAGTACGTTAAAAATACCAATTTCTAATTTTATGAAGCATTTTAATATGTTATGCTAATATCATTAATAATATAACAAAGTGAATGTTAAAAAAATGAAAGACACAGAAATTATCACTGATTTACTACAGTGCTTCTAAGAGTATAACATTGTTTCTAACATTTCTTGGGTTACCACTGGTCTTCTATTCAGAGTTACATTGGTAGATGCCTGTATATGTGCAGGCCTGCTAAAGTCATTGGGGTTCCTCAGGGTAGAAGGTCCCATCTGCCTGGATCCATTCCCATGCTACTGATCTCATGGTGTCTTTGCAGTTTGCCAAAGATGTAGTCAGGGAGTGGAAAGTCAGTGACCTAGCAAGATATTGATCACTTCTGGGAATGCCAGTTGTGAACAGCCCAGGGGAAAGGCTGTGCTCAGTGTTTTTTGAACTGTGATACCTGATTTTATTTGATTTCGGGTTTGTTGGATTTCTTTTTTATGCAGTAAGCAGAGGTTTTCCTTTACTGTTGGAGGGGATATGTGGCCTGATGGGAATCTTTGAATGTATCTTTTCCCCAGATTTTCTGGCTACTCAACGTAAAGTAATCCAAGAGTACACAGTTCCAATATACGATTAAATATTCTTTTATCCATGTAATGGAGTCTTGCCCTGTTACCAGAGTCCAGGCTTCTATAATAAAGGCCTTGAGGACTACTTCTTCATGATAATGATTTATATGCAGACTGATTATTCAACCTATCAATACTTAGAGTGAATGTGAAGTTAAATCAGAACAATGGTGAAAGGAGGAGAGTAAAGAATCTAGCTTCTCATTTAGCATTTGTGTAATATAAGACCATGAAATGCTGTCCTAGAATGCAGTAATCTATTAATTGGCAGAAACAGTACTCTGTATGTAAACCAAACAATTTATATTGTCCCTTTCAAATATGACAGAATGGCGGTTTGTGCTGCCAAGTGTACCCTTTGTGAACCACTTATTCAAATGGGTAGGAATCTAGTGATCTTCTCATGCTTTTGGAATGTGGTTGAGGGAAGTGGTGGAACAGGGCATTCATGGAAGCTGTTGTAGGAATGATTGTTTTGTTTTGCTTTTTTTCTTCCTGAAGTGATAACGTAGCAGATAGCAGTCAAAAAATATTCTTAAATATCCAATATGAGACATGCAATGAATATTTTCTTCATATCTACAGTCCTGCTCTTATCTTCTGGGAAAAATAAAATAGATATGCGATGGCATTGTCACTGCAGCCTCTGATCTGGCATTTACGGGTGATTTTAGTAAGATCTACGAATCACTGTTTTCAATTTGTATGCTTGCCAATCTGAATAGCAAGGTAGTCAGTAGGAGGTTGTTTTTGTGGCTTTTTTTTAAGAGGGAAACTGAGTTTGCAGGAAGAGAAGTAGCAGAAGTTGCTTCTGTAGCACTTGGGGGTGTGTTGGCCATTTTTAGATCCTTCTGGGGCTTAACCTGATATCAACAAGCCAGTAGGCCCAAGTTATCATCTTCCTTTCCCCTCTTTTTGTGCCAATTTTAGTAGTAGTAGAGGGATTAATAAAACCTCTGGCAGGATTTTGTTAATAGAAGGTCAGCACATCTTGCATTGTCGCTGCAGCAAGGTATTAGAGTATATATAGAGAGAAAAGTCGAAGTGTATGTAACAACAAAAAAAACCCAACAAAACAATCAAACAAACAAACCAAAAAACAACTTTATCTTCCTGAATTGTGGTCATTGGATAATGAGTTTAAACTTAAATAGGGGAAGTTCAGGTTAGATATAAGGAAGAAGTTCTTTACTGTGAGGCACTGGAACAGGTTGCCCAGACAAGTAAATGCTCCCTCCCTGTCAGTGTTCAAGGCCAGGTTGGACAGAGCCTTGGGTGGCATGGTTTAGTGGGAGGTTTCCCTGCCCATGGCAGGGGGATTGGAACTAGATGATTTTATGATCCTTTCCAACCCTAGCTATTCTATGATTCTGTGAAGCCCTTTGGTATCTGTCTTTGCTTTCAGGATGAGCGTACAAACAATCAGAAATGTTTTCAGTGTGGAAACTGGTTACCGCCTCTCCGATGACCAGATTGTCAATCATTTCCCAAACCACTATGAACTGACCAGAAAAGATTTGATGGTAAAGAATATCAAGCGATACAGGAAAGAACTTGAGAAAGAAGGAAGTCCTCTTGCAGAAAAGGATGAAAATGGGAAATATATTTATTTGGGTATGTGGTTCTCATTAATCTCATTCATATTTTTTCCTGTGTAGTCAATAACCTGCAATGTCAGTAGCTTTTCTGTGCATAAAGCACCAGACTTCTGAAGTGTTAGAACATTAAAGTAACTATCTTGAAATGCTTTGTCCCTGTCAATGAAGTGAAGTGCACTTTGTCCTAAAATTGTTTGATGTATTCTGCAAACTTTACAGCCTTTTCTGTCTGTGTTCTCCTCCTTTTCCCTTCCTTCAAGTCTGAATCACAGCAGAAGGAAATAGAATAGATAAAGTGATAAAAACTGTTGCAGTGAATATTTTGTAAGAAATACTATATTTTCAAAGCTTTTCACAAACTTTCCTTTGAAGGAAAATAGCTAGTATTTTACAAATGGAGAGGAATAGAGGGGATGCCACTTGTTTGGGATCTTTGTTGTATTTAGAGAAAAAGTAGGAATAAAAGACAGAACATTTCTGTTTTCCTGTTGTGTTACCAAAGCAGTGAGGCCCAATTCCTCCATTGTGTACTTGCTAGTATTCAGCCGTATTCAAAGAGGAGCACAAATACAGTTTGTGTGCATGGAAGTTGTATTTAGACTTTGTTTTGTTAAGATTAAAGAAGACTGAACTTAACAGTGCAGTATTACCTGAAGCAACATTGGATGAAAAGATAATGAAATCACTATTTTTAAGTATAAGGGTACAGAACTAGATTTGTAACTAGGCATCTCGTGGCTGGGGGGAGGGGGAGTGTGGGAGAGAAGTGGGTTGTTTGGTTGGGTTTTTGTTGATTTTGCTTTGTTTGAAATTATTTTGAAGAGGGAAAATTGTGGGATGAAGGTACTCTGCGATAAGATTAGTGGTGAAACCAAAGGATTCTGGAACTTCACATGAGATGGGGCTGGAGTTGCTTTAATTCTAAAGTGAAAAAACATTATCTGAGTATCTTATACTGGAGCAAAAACTAAAACTTTTTCAGAGAGGGTCTTTGCAGAACAGAATAAACAAACTCTTCAGAGAAGTTTGGGGGAAGTTGGAAAACAAGTAATGGCTGTTAGGAAATACAACTAAACAAACAAATAGCCAAACCAGCAGTAGATCAGGAACAAGGAGAGTGAAGTTATTTTGGAGGTCAGAAAGTACTGGAGCGAAACGGAAGTGGGGATACGTTCCGCTGATTTACATCCTGGAAAAGTGAAAGGAAAGCACTGTTCATCCCTGAAAAAGAGCAGTAGTTCTGTATGGATGGAGGTGAAAATGATCTGACAGCAAAAAGTGACAAATGCTTTTCTTTACATTTGAGTAAGCATTGTAATACTGATTGTGGGAGCAAGTGACTAATGGGAGTTCCATGGAAATAAAAATTACTTCATCCAAAGGGGAAGCAACACCAGCATTCACATGTTTGGTGCACAGAGGATGGTAAGCTGGTTAATGGAATGGTAAAAACTGACATAGGGAATTCAGAAAGTTTGATAAAGTTAAATTGTGATGGTATGCAGTACTCTAATTACACAGCATGTCAGCAGACAAACAAAACTAATGAATGTGAATTAAAATCTACTTAGCTGAAGTTAGCAGCAATATTTTGCAATTGTTTGTTTAAGTGTAAACCTAAACCTAGAATTTAAATGAGATGAAAAGCAACATAAGTCTTAATGAAGGTGGATAGTGCTAGACTGGAAAACTGAAAATACAGAAATTTTTTAGTCTGTATGTTTCAATAGCCTTATCAGACACAGTGTCCTTAATTGTGCACCTTATGTGAGGTGTTTTTTTTTCCTTCATTCAGATTTTGTTCCTGTTACTTTTATGCTTCCGGCTGATTACAATCTCTTTGTTGAAGAATTCAGGAAAAATCCCTCCAGCACTTGGATTATGAAACCTTGTGGCAAAGCTCAAGGAAAAGGAATATTTCTAATCAATAAACTCTCACAAATTAAAAAATGGTCTCGAGACAGCAAAACATCTTCGTAAGTTCTTAAAACCCAAGTCCTTTTCTGTACTTTCTGTAATGAGGTGAACCGTATGCTAATTGTCTGATGCATGGAAAAGTATTCCATTATTATTGCTTTGTCATTATATAGTTAGTTTTGCATTTAATCTCAGTTGTTATCTGACTTCCTCCTTCAGGCAGGTTTTAATACAATTTGCTTTGGTATGAGGAGGTACACAGCACTGTTCAATTAACTATTCTTTATAAAAATGCTTCAGTGGTGTTGGTGAAAAAATTGAGCAAAAATAAATCGTTCTGCTTCATAGTATTAAATAACAGGAAACAAGAGAAAAGTCTTTCCCTAAGCAATTTTAGTAATTATTAAACACTTATTAAATAACTTTTTCAATTAAATAACTTCTTTCAAATGAAGAGTGAAAATTTATTGCGACATGGTCAAGTGTGAGGTGTCCTTGACCATGACGGGGGTTGGAACTAGATGTTCTTAAGGTCCTTTCCAACCCTAACTATTGTATGATTCTCTGAAATACATTACCCATTTGGAGCACAAAAATGTTGGTGATCTGCTTCCAAATGGATGAAGCAGGTCAGCAATCCACCTTTTTCTCTGACTAGTAAAGGTTTTGATCACACAATCAATAGTGATTTTTTTACTGTTACAAAGTGACTTATTGACTTTCACGCAAGTCTTCCCCTCCCTTTTTGACTTTGAATCTGAAGAACGTCACAATCTGAAAGTTATCTTAGCTTTTCACTGTGGTTTGCCAATGCACACCAAGCATAAATACAAATGTTCTATATGACCTTGACTAATGAAGGTAATGTACTGCATACTCTTCACTTGTCTGAACCATGCCAAGCTCTAAATGCACTCCAAGGAAAAGACTGGCTTGTAGAGCTGCATTTTACATGGTGCAGTCAGCTACCCTGTTAACTTCAAGACTGAGTTTAAATGGTTAATCAATCTTGGTCATCTGCATAGTATTTTAAACATTTTTTGGTGTATGTAATACGTGATGCCAACTGTGTATTAGTAACCACTTCAGCTTTATACATTGTACATGTAAAAGATTAAAGATTTGAGCCAATCCACACTACTAAAGGAAAAAAAGATTTATCAGAGCATATCATTGCAATTGTTACATTCTGAAACATGATTTGTGTTTTTCAGGTTTGTATCGCAGTCTTCCAAAGAAGCCTATGTGATTTCTCTCTATATTAACAATCCATTACTTATTGGTGGAAAGAAATTTGATCTTCGTCTATATGTTTTAGTATCTACTTATCGTCCACTGAGATGTTACATGTAAGATTGTATGTATTTGTATTTTGATTTGAGAGAACATTTAATGTAGTCAAAATAAGGTTGCACTTACTGCACAAATAAATTTAACTTGCACAGTATCCTAGGATGCTTTTTTCCTGATTTCTTGTTGGAGTTTAACACATTTTGATGACTTCTTGCATTTAAGGTATAAACTTGGATTTTGCCGGTTTTGCACAGTAAAATACACACCAAGTACAAGTGAACTGGATAACATGTTTGTACATCTTACAAACGTTGCCATTCAGAAACATGGGGTAAGTGTACTTAGTTCTTAGGTGCTCTTTTGTATCAAGATTGTTTTTCTTAAATTGTCCCAAAACCTTGGAATAAAAAGATTTTATTTGTCATATTATTCATCATCTTGCAATTAAAATACTTCAACTTCTAAATAAATAAATTTCAGAAGACTGCAGGTCAAAAGTATGCAAGATAATGAGTTGCAGCTCTTTAACAGAGTGGGATATCTTCAGTACTGACTTGCAGTAGTTGAAAGCAGGGGTTTTCTTCCAAGTCTCCTATCATTTAAATGCTAATATGCTCATTTAGGAATTGATTCTGTGAGCAGTGGAATTAATGAAGCCTGGTTCCTGTAGATTTGTATTTTATAATAGCAGTTTAATATCGGCTTCCTAATCTTCCCGTTCTCTCTCTCCCGTGAAGTTAATTCAGCATTCCTATTTTCAGCACTTACTCATCACAATGCTTTCCAGCTTCTTCTCATGTTTTCCCTGCTCCTTCCCCCTCCCTTCATTCTTTGGGTAAGAAAGGGAATGCGCAGTTGGGAGCTTGGAGATGGATGTTTGCTGCCTGGCCAGCTGATGGCTTTCTCTTGAATGGACAAAGACGGAGTTCTGCCAGCAGAACAGTTCTGTCTTGTAATTTGCCATTGACGTTCGTAAAACATGTGGAAACCTGATAGCTTTGACAGGACTTCCTTATGTCACAATAGGCTGAAATTCACCAGTAGGAGGAAAGGCCAGTGGGTCAGGGGGGACATTCACAGATGGGCATGCACTATGACTGCCCAAGCCTTGTTTCCTCGGGGAATCCAGTTAATGATAATGACTGTCCCTTTTGCATTTTTAGCGGATGTCAGTAATTTATAGACCATGCCTCTGTTACAGTAATTAAAACTATACTGCTATGCTTCCTAATTTCATAGTTTTTAGTTTAAGAGTATGGAAAATAAATGTGTATGTACATACACAAACATGTACACTCATGCATATGCATTCATGTATGCATGCACCAGCACTCAACAAGATACATTTAATGTATCTTAAATTGCAACTATGCTAAATATGCTGTGTCTATTATTCTGTAAGATGTGGAGCATAGCAGAACTGTTTTTATCTGGACACTCTGTAGAATCATAGAATCAACTCAAGTTCAAACATTACCCCAGGACTGCCAAGTCCACCACTAAATCATGTCACTAAGGGCCTCATCTGCATGGTTTTTGAACACTTCCAGGGACATGTCATTTTTGGTGGTAGTTATAGACTAGGGTAAGTGTCAAAATGTGGCATTTTTCAGTACTGCAAACATTTTTGTGTTCAGGTGCTGATTTTTAAAGTGCTTCAAACACATTATAGTTCTGGCAGGGCTCACTGAGAATTGTTTGTAGTGAAAGCAGATCCCATATGACTTAGAGCATAAATCATGGTGATGTTTGCAGTAATAGTAAAGAGTTGAGGCATATGATATGTTGCCTATCCCAAATAAAAGTAGAGGTGAAAGTAGTGGTGAGATCACCTGAAAAGAAAACAGAAATGTGTATAGAAGTAGCAGTTGAAAAATATAGAGTCATTACTGGAATATATGAAAGACTATATCATTTCGGAACCACTAATATTTGTTGAGTTTTGTAGAAAGAAGTGAGAGGTTTAATGCAAAGCCACTCTATCCTTTCTGTGTGCCCTTGTGTTTTAAACTTGTCTAACTTTGGAGGCGCTTAGGCTGTACAGTGTTTGACGAACCTAATTTGAACTGTCAAGTAATTTATCAAAATCATTATGTGGTCTAGAAAAACTCTTTGTGCTGTAGCTGTTAATCTCTTCTCTAAGTCCTGTGTGAACCATAGTGTTCCAGTGTGTTTGTACCCTACTAAGTAATGGGAAAACATCCCTAATTTGAAAAGTGTACAAGTCTATATTGGGATAGGGAAATGGTAAAATGCAGGAAGGAGAGTAAGTCACTATACCCATTATAGTGTTTGTACTGGAAAATATAGTTCTAGGTCATTATTCACTGCATGTGCAATACAAACAAAACAACAGTAATTCAGTATTATTGTTTTCAGTTAGTGATCTTCTGCATAGCCTGCAATACTCTAATATTTTTAATTAAACAGCTGTGATTGTGTGAAGCTCTACCCAGTTGCAATCTATTTTGATTTGAGTACATGCTCTGCAATGCAAAGAAGGTTGAAACTTTGGTCTCTGGAATCTGGTCTCAAGACATTTTTTCTATGCAGCACGTCCTGAGAAATGTGTTTGAGGTCTTTATTTGTACAGTCCTGTTTTGCAAATGTACTAAGGGGGGAGAGGTAGAAAAGCCTAAATATAGATAGAGGTTTCTCTGACCTTGTCTTAAAGGACCACAGATTTTGTTCCTCTGAGAACTGTTTTCTGCATTGTGTTCTATAATTTAGCAGGCATACAATCATTAATCGTTACAAATACTCTGAGGAGAACCTTTCTAAAGGGGCAAAGCATTTGTCCTGAGAGTTCCGTGAGGGCTTAATGCGTATCGTTCCATCAGTAAGAACGTCCCCAGTTTGCTGTTGTCTTCCCATTTAAAGAGAATGTAATGCAGAGCATCGATAGCCTCTGAAAAGACAAATATAAAGTAATCTCCTTTTCTCCCTGTTTCAGTAGCACTTCGTGTTTTTTTTTTTCTATATCAAAATACCGAATTACTTAAATTATTTTTAAAGGTTAACTTTTGAGGTCATTTCACTGTCCTCTTGAACGTAACTGTTGGTAGCACCATTAAGATGATACCAAGTTTGCCTTTGGGGAAACAGACAAGTCACATTTTAAATGAATAAACAAAGACAAGCACTTTCAAGTGCTCCATTTTAAAACAGCTTACTTCAGTGAAATTTAGCTATTGCTCACTTAGTTATTTCTCCCTTATCCCAGAGGAGGAAAAAGTTCAGTTCTTTCCTTTCACATTTTAAACGTTGTATTTCCAAATCATAAATTATGTTTTACTATAAAGCTGTCGAAGTACCAGTTGGTTTCTTTCTCTGAAGAAAGATCTATTAATTGATTTGTAATGTGTGATATGAACATATGCAGCTATAGTAAAAACAGTTGCTTATACAGAGGGCAGTTCAAAGTAAAGCTGAAGTCTTCATGAAGCTGTAGAGTAAAAATAACTTGCTGAGTTTGTTTTTAGAGCACTACTTGTATGTAAGTATAAGTGGGCTTTTTGTGTGAATGAAACTAAACTGCAGAACAACTTAAAAATCTTAGGCTAAACTAACTCCTTTACTTTTCAGGATGATTACAATCATATCCATGGAGGCAAGTGGACAGTGAGTAACTTACGCCTGTATCTGGAGAGCACACGTGGAAGGGAAGTCACAAACAAATTATTTGATGAAATTCACTGGATAATTGTGCAGTCACTGAAGGCTGTTGCGGTGAGTACTGTTCCTGGAGTGCTGCCAGCGACAGCATTACAGCTGCAGGCTGCTCATATCCATGGAAGTGAGTTTGCCATCAAAACCCCTAAAATCTTTTTCCTGCTATGTGAGTGATGGTGTTGGTGCTGATTTCTAAAACTCTATTGTCTCCAGACTTCTCTGAGTGGACTTGAATTTTGGGTGAGTGGGTAAGCTGACTGTGCGTACTGAAGAAGTAGATGAATCCCTTTCCTTAAGGGCTCTGAGAACTATTTAATATGACTTGATACTGCTCTTGTGAATAGCATTAAGCTCTGTCAAGGCACATGACATCATTTCAGCAATAACAAATGTGTCAAAGAAAAAATAGCTCTGGAGGGCAATTTGTCAAAGCAAGCGTAAGGCTTTTAGTTCAGCAGAGTTGCATAACCTCACAAGTCACAGAGTTATCATGAACTCTCACTTAGAAAAAAGGTAGCAACCAATTCTCTGCTTAAGTGACTTTCTAGTGTTTGGGTAATGTCCTGTGATTACAGTAGAGAGCAGGTATCACTCTGTGAGTCAGCCGGGGTAACTAAAAAGCTCGCTGGTGCCAAGGACTGTCCTGTTCCCAAGTACATGGTCCTGTCATCTCTTTGGCACCTTCTTGAGCTGAATCAGCTCACTTGCCCAACTGACAATTACTGTATTGCTTTATTGATGAGTTAGTATTGTACCAGTGTAATAAGCTAAATCGCCTCACTGAAGGACCAGCTGAACACCAGAATCAGCAGAGGGACAGGTTATGAAACTAGGATCAGTGGAAGGTGAGCAGGCATGGCTCAACTCGCCCTCTGCTGTGTAATCATATTTGAAACCAGATATGAGAAGAAAAGGGGTTTAATCCAAATGTTAGAAGAACCTTAGAAGAGGATAAAGTGTTGAGAATTATTGAGCATGAAATATTTTGCTCCTATGTCTTTATGACAATGGCAGATGTAACGCGAGATGATCCTCCTGTCCCTTTCACTCCCTGAAGAATGGAAAAGCTTTCATTATTAGCCTAGGGGAAAACATCTCAGTAACCTGTTACAAAGGTTTCTTTAAAAGATCTGATGAGATTTCCGTAGAAGAAGAGTCTTGCCATGCACGCCACAAATGGTTAGCAGATGCTGGAAAACTACTGATTCTCTAGAGAATGTGCATCCAAGCACAACTTGGTCCTTGGTTTCTCTTAACCTTCAGGATCATAGTTGACTTGAGCTAATTAGAGTTTTTAAATGTTTGTGGTAATTGTTTGACCTCAAATTTCTACTCTACATACTTACATTAGCAGAGTAAAAGAAACATCTTTGAATAAGTCTCCTTTTTCTGAAGTTTAAATAATTCACAATTATGCAAAGCTGTGTTATGTAAAACTTCCTGATGTCTCCTGATGCATGCAGGCTTTAAATATTGTTACTACTTTTGCAAAATATGAAAACATGCTTTTTTTCATAGCATAATGGAAAATTAATATGTTAATACTTGGTATTAATACAATAATTAATATTGAAATATTACTTCCAGCTTGGAAAAAAAGAGGCAATCTTCAACTTACTAGTTAGCACGCTTGTATTAGAGTAAAACCACTGAAAACTTGTAGAAGATTCATAATGTAGTCACAGTGATCATAGTGATTTATGGCAAACAGAGTATGCATTCAGGTTATGTACTGAATCATTCATTTTAATACATATTGATGTCTTTCCCTCTTTTTTTAGCCTGTAATGAATAATGATAAACACTGCTTTGAGTGTTATGGATATGACATTATCATTGATGACAAGCTTAAACCATGGCTAATTGAGGTAAAGTTACATAAAATACAGTGAAAAAAAAACCTTCCTTCTCATTTCACGAAGTAAAACTGGCTAGATTTCAATGTAGTCTTTGCTCTTTTGGAACCATGTCTTATGTTCCTCAGGTAAATGTTTTAAGAAAAATGCTGGAAAGTTAAACAGATTGTGTGATGGAGCTTGCATGTGCTTTTGTTTCCTGTTTGTTTGGTGTTCCTATTTGTTTGTGGCTTTATGTTTTGTCTTTGGAATCCAGTATGTTCATGCAATTGGAATTCAGCGGCAGTCTGAATGGTAGCAGCCCTATTAGATACTGTATCAGTAGCTGGAAAATTGACATTGGCTCAAGGGAGCATAATGTCAAACTTAGGTTTCAAATGCTGTTATGGCCTTAATGTTGCAGATTGTGAGGAAGGAAAAGGGGTAGATGATGGGTAATTGGGATATTTGAAAGGGGCTCCCCCCCCACCATCTCCCGTGTAACTTTCTCTTTAGTGTATTGATGTTGGATCTTTGTTCAACGTAATTTTTTTCCAGCTCTCTTCCTTCTCAGTCTAATTGAAAGTGAAAGTTCAAATGTAAATGAGCTTTATTAAAAAAAAATCAAACATTTATTGTTCTGATACCACTTCTCCATAATAAATGTAGCATATAAGAGAGGCGTAAAATGAATCCCAGTTTTAATTAGTACAAGATGCAGTGTAGTGCTTTGAATAGAGAGCATGTGTGTGTTTCTCCAGCTTACAAGTTAACAGGAGAGAACTTGGATTAGGAACATAAATGCAAGCTATTTACCTAGAAGAAACCCACAGGTTCCTGAATAGAACAGCTGCTAGAGTGAACCAGGCAAACTGTAAGCACTGAAATCTATGGGGTTTGTATCTATGTAAGCTTAGAAAATGAAACAAAAATCTATGTGTTGTCTGATTCACCCTGGTGCATCTAGTGTCAACAAAAATTTTCAGGCTGACACTGCAGACATTTAGTGCTGTGGGGCTTTTGTTTCTAAGTAAAAAGAAAAATGGCCAGTGGGGCTTCCTTCCAGTGTCTGAGGAACTGAAAGATGTGCTTTGAGACGCTGAGTCTTAATTTCCCAAATAGTACATGCAGTCATCACACATGCTGTTTGGAGAACTATGTACTACTCAAAAATTGATGCTGACTGGTTTTTCTTTTCCTTTTGTAGGTTAATGCTTCTCCTTCTCTTACTTCCAGTACCGCTAATGATCGTATCTTGAAGTATAATCTTATTAATGACACACTTAACATTGCTGTGCCTAATGGGGAAATTCCAGACTGTAAATGGAATAAATCTCCATCAAAAGAAGTTCTTGGCAATTATGAAGTCTTGTAAGTTTTATCAATGTCCTATATAAACACAAATGTTTTCCAGTTACCTCACTTTTTTAATGTATAGTGTAGATATAAGATGAACTTCGTTCTATTGTGAAAAATGTGCACAAAGTACCACTTTGGTTTTTTGGAGCTGCAGTAGCAATGTTGAAGGGGGGAGTGCTTAATGCTTAAGGCAGAGCTGCTTCCCCACTTCTCCAGAGAGACTGTTACTTTTCTGCAGCTTCTGCGCTTTCTGCATGTAGATTTGAGGGACAGAGGCTAAGAGACTGTCTTCTACATGTGTAGAACTTTAGTTGTATTGAGTATAACATGTAGATGGTAGTTAAATTGATAATAATAGCAATTTTATACATTTTTTCTCTCACTTCATAGAAAATACGCCTCTTGACTCCTGTAATTCATAGATGTAATAGCAATGAGTTGTCATGTCTTTTTTTTTTATTTCCCTAATCCAGATTACAAAGAGAGAAATTAAGGAGACAGATCTTTATATTGGAGTGTCTAAAGAATTTATCTAGGATCGATTGGTCTTATGCAGAAAAACACTGATTTACTACCATGTTTTTGATAGTTTCTCATATTTATTGAGAAAATATTTGGATAGTTTCTCTAGCACTAGTGGTACAGTTGTTCAGTATGTCAAGAATGTGTTATGTACTTTATAATGATCTTAAATACTCTTTATATTCTAGTAAAGACAGTTAAATGTCTGAATTATGACTTAAGTTTGAATGAATGTTTTATACATGGTAGCTGTGAATACCGGTGCAATAGCGTGATTAAGTATATATATTATGACTGTTCAAAAAATATTGTAGTATTTTGATAATTATGATTACACATCTGTAGCAATTTCTGCTTGGAATTTGTGTGGCAGCTGAGAGGTAAGTATATATTGAGGTTATCCGAGGTCATACTAGACTTAGATATTTAAGAATTACTTGTTGCTGTGGTTAACTGTTAGAAAATGCATGTCGTCAGATACATTTAATTTAAGCACAGCTGTTTGTTCACCTCATTTTTTCCCTACTTGCTCTCTGATGCAACAGTGGAGTTTTTTAACATGGCGGCTAGCAATCCTGTTTTAAGCAATAGCTAAAGACTGCCAGCAGTCTGATGTTCTGGCTTAACCACAGACCTGTGTAGTGAGGAGAAATACAGAAGTACATGGGAAATTTCACAAGTATAAAATTTCACAAACTCATGAGATTAACCAAAGCTGCCAGATGTTTTGTTTCTTTCAAAAAGTAGCTGAAGATACTTCAGTTGATCTGTATTGTAACATCACATTGTAGTATATTTCCTCGAATAATAGCTGCATGTCAGACTGTGCATGTGTAGAATGCAAGCTGTGTGTAGAACAGCTTGTTTCAAATTTCAGTGCTAGATATTAAGCAGACTCAAATATGGAGAACTCGTTCTTGTTTGTGTAGTGAATAACAGGACAAGGCATTGAAGAAGTTATCTTATTTTCAGATACGATGAAGAGATGGCACAAAGCGATGGTCCTGATCGTGACTTGCGAAGTCGTCCAGGGCAATCCACTGGAGTAAAAGGAAATCGTGCAAGAGATTCAGGAAAGCCTGTATTGACTACCTGGAAGTGATAACAGGAGAAACAGCTGCACTCGTGGTAGGAAGGCATCATGAACAAAAATGCAGGTTTTGAACATTCTCCTAATTTGCTACCTTGCATATGGTAAATATTAAAAGAGGACAATACAGCTGTTGAAAAGAAGTGAAACAAACAATCTAAAAGCAGGAACTATACTAGACATACATTGACTTAATGATTATTCCAATAATTATATATATATATAGTGCGTATGTATATATGATTATTTTGTACATATATACTTTGTGTATACTAATATTCTCCCAGTAATGATTGAGGTCTTTTTTTATAAAGATAACTCAAAACTTGCATTCTTAAAGAAACCCCTTGCTGTTCTGAATATAATTTATTTTCTCTGTAACCTGTCCCTAACTCCCTATAATAAATGACCTGTGGATACTGTAAGAGTGTGGTGTGGTGAGCGTTAATATTGTCACATGAGGGTTTAGATTCTTGCTAGTAAAAGAAAAAATAGAAAAAGTAGCAATACATGGACTTGAGGCTATTGTCACATTAAGGCAGCTAATGTTTTACAATTAGTAGTAATAAATTGAAAAGCAGTTCTGTATATGGTGAGGATTTTTGGTTTAGTTTTGGTTTGGTTTTTAAATTTCCTTTAATTGTTTTGAGCTGCTAACTCTTTAAACATAGAAAGTTTCATGAGCAGAGGGAGTGTTTCAAATGTTATGTTGATGCATCATTTGACTAGCCATTAATTTTTTATTTCGAGATGATGCATGTCTGTAGAGAAACAGACAGAACAATAACATACTGTAATAAATCTCATTGCTTTAAGCCGATGAGAAATCCTTATTTGCACCAGTAACATGAGAATCTCTTTGCATGTTTGTGCTTGTATATAAGTACAATATCTGTATATTTTTTGTGAACTATAACAAAAATATTGTTGCACATGGTAAGCTATTGCTGGTAGCTATGATAACGAACATTGTGATGATCAGCTACCTGAATGTATAGAGCAAAATTTAAAAATAGGTATTTCAGTCTTCTAACAGTGTAGCATATAAATCAACTAGTTGGGGATGTGATTGGCTATTGCTTCCACTTGCATTTCCACCAGTTATTTATAAATATCAAGGTGCAGTTCTGGTCATCTTTGTTCTCCTTCCCCCCCCCGGTTTTTGCTTTTGGTTGTTTCGGTTGTTTTTCTCTTTCGATGGTGGAATGCTGTGGAGAGAAACATGAAGGAAGCTAAGAGTTGCAGATGTCCACATAACTGTAACATACTCTAATTTGGATGCCACCAGGGTGGTAATACTCAATTTGCCTGACAGGGCAGGCCACGTGCTTTACCCCCCTTTGTGGTAGGCTACTAAAGTGCATGCAAAATAAACTTTACCTCTCCCAGAAGTTTTGAGTTTCTTAAACATGTAAACCACACCACCTGCACCACAGAACCTGCGGGTCCTTCTCCTGCCTTTGAAGTTCCTCCTAGAATAGGGCAGCTGCTCACAAACTTGCTTTTGGGACAGTTGGTGCTGATGACTCTCAGTCTGAACACCATCCAGCAAAAGCAGTTTGGGCTGGGGAGGCAGCGCAGATGTGGGCTGGGGAGGGAGTGCAGATGTGGGCTGGGCCGATCAGTATCCTTACACATGACCTGAGATTCGTCCTTGCAATACAGAAGGAAATGCGTAGACTGAATGAGTCACTCGAAGTATAATCCTCATCTTGATTAATTTTGCATATTCCATTAAAGTAACCAAAATCCAACTTACTCTCTGGTCATCAGGCTTCTCACTGGCCTCTACAAAAGCATATTCAAGTTGGTTTTTGAAATAAAACTAAGAAAAGATGATTACTGCAAGTCTCATAGGTTTCGGTTTGGGTTTTGTGTTTGGGTGTGTTTGGGTCTTTTGGTTCCTGAGTCTTGCTTGTGTATTTGAACCTTGACAGGTAAGCTGCTTTTAAGTAGATGTGTGGTCAGATATTACCCTTAACTGCCTGTTGGGGGTAAAGTAGGAAGTAGTGACAAACTTGGGAACTATGAGACTGTAGAGGCTAGTATTTTGTAGTGGTTGTATTTCTTAAAAGACAGGCAGCACAACAAGGATACTGTGATAGATGGGAAATGGAGCTTTCTCTCACTTCTCTTTAGTAGCTTAGACAAAGAATGTTGTTGTAGCCTTGTTCTATCATAACAATTGTGCTAGCAAGAATGGCTACAGTAGAATGGTTACTCCTTCCTTTTACCTTATTTCCTATTCATGCAGCCTACACTGGTGTGACTATATGGGAAAGAGGTATATTGAGAAATGCAAGATTAACTTTCTGATTAGCAGTGACAAACAAGCCCAAAAAATCCTGTAAGCAAGCAGGAAGTCTTCCTTTTCTGTGAAGAACTTGAGGCCTCATGTACTTAAGTGAAATGTTCTTGGGAAACTCAAAATTAGGAATGTCTATTGCTATATAATATCTCTTTTTTCTGAGTAAGGCCTGTTGCAAAACACAGTGGTTCTCTGAAGGAATTTGAATAAGGAAAGGGTCGTGTTCTGTGTTAGCTGGAATGAGCATTTGTGCATGAAGCAGCTTGTCTGCAGACTCCAGAACAGCAGAATGACTAGGAAACAAAAACAGTCATAGCTAATAGTTCTGAGGGAGGAAGAAGGAGGGTAGTGTGTGGATATCACTCTGTGAGATGCTTGTTTGTGCATGGCATTGAAAGGTAAAGGTGAAAATCTGATAAGGAGGAAGAGAAACTGGAAATGAAAACTGAAATTGCCTGCTCAGGCAATTAAATCTCTTTTTACTCCTTTTCACTTCTACATCGTTAACTAAATCTATTGCTGTAGTAGGATAGAACTAATGGTACAAAGTGATGTGCAAACTGATGGCAGCTGGGGGCAGGTTCTGCTGTCAGATGGAAGTGAGGTGATTAGAGGGATATGTAAACCACTTGGGCATGCATCTACTATAGGAGTTAAGAGGAATTGGCTAAATGTAGGGTGCTAATATGTATGATAAAATATGTTAAACCTTGTGTGGATGTTCTTATTCAAAGGTAAGTAGCTCTTTTTGCTGGAACCTCATTCTCCAAAAGATTAAAACTTAGTTTACCTCTGACTGAGAAGGCTTAAGTGGGCTTAAATCTGAGTGACTGCAAGCAGACAAGCTGTTAACTTTAACTAACTGTGGCCCTAGGCCAACCATCCTCCAAATGTATCTAACTCTAGATAATGTAACTGGTTTGGCTTTCAGTAGGGCAAAATAAATCAGAAATAATAGTTCTCAAAAGTTCTGACTTGAGCTAGTGTAGTAACTGGCCAGGCAGAGCCAAAATAAATGTGTATCTCAGTCCTAAAATACTGTTCTTCATATGCTCAAGTGATCACTGGCATAAAGACAGTATTGTATGCAGAATTAAATAGACAAGCTCTAAACAGTTATGGGAATTGTTATAATGACATCAGTGTAGAAGGAGCTTATTTCTAGAGTTGAATAGTGGGGCTTGCTTCCTGGGCACTAACCTTTTTCCCTATTAATTCTTTGACATGGAAGGAATTAATAAGATTCTCACAGAATAGTTTCTTTATATGGCTTTAGGAACTTAATTAGTATAAAAGAAATAGTATTATCCCTAAAGCCACTTTGTTGCTGTAGGCTTCACAATAGAACTTCTACCTAAAATGTCCTTGTCTCCTGATTCACTTCCTGCTATAAAATTAGCAAAACAATAGATGTTTCACAGAAGATATGTGTTCTGCTACTGAAATGCAGGACTATGTCAGGCAGAGCTCATTTATCTGTAGTAAAGGAAGGGCTTTACTCTCTCATTGGAAACTAGTGCTGTCTCTGAAGTAGTTGTTCAGTTTACTTAGGTGGCAAAAAGAGAGGGGAACTTGCATTCTGTTCCAGCTTTATTACAATAGCTTTCAGGTCAGGGGGAAGCACTTTATTTCTGCTGGTGCATAGGTATCAGATATAACAGCAGTGTCAGTAGCTGGTTATGCTGACCTGTAGGGAACAAAAATTTAATTCCTGGATTCCCTGCATAAATTAAATGTGTATAGCTGGAAAAAGCTGAATTTAGGCACAATGTTGTTAAACATTGGATTATTAAGAGGAAATAGGAACATAAATCAGTATCTTGGAAAAACTGATTGGTTTTACTGAATAGGAGGAAGTTGTTTGTACTATGCTGTATTTTTTTCTACCTTTTTTAAGTTGCCATTGAAGCTTAGAAGATCTTGAAGAAACTCTCTATACTTGAAGCTAGCCCATAGCCAGAACTTTCCCAGCTGTTACAGTAATACAGAGATATCTTTAGCAGTTACAAAGAGACTTCTGTGACTAAATCTTAAATTTTGTATCTATTAAAAAGTACAAAAGGTATTCGTGTCTGAGATAATCATAGACAATTGTGAAATAGAAAAGTTAGGACAGTATGAAACACTAATTAAAAACATTAATGTGAAAAACAAGGTGATAATAGAAGATGTTTCAGACAAGAACATGTCTTATATGTAAAAAGTTCTTTCCCAGTGAAAGTTGGGCAGTGAAACAGTGAAACTGATAGATATGAGTGGAACAAAATTTAGTATTCTGATCTTCTGTGTCATTGGTTGTCATATATAATCACTAATGGCATTAGATTTGCAATCAAAATATGGCTTAGGATTTAAATTTAATTTCAAGTGTAAATAAATAAATACATATCTAATACTTGAGCTGTCTTAGCTAGAGGGTAACGTTCTTAAGAGAATGCTGAAATGTTATTGCAAGAGTGGAGAAACACCAGTAAAATTTGCACTGAGAGAAGCCAAGAGACATAATTCCTTTACAGAGAAAGAATAAGTGCTTAAAAGGACACATGGAATTTCTGAGGACAGCAGAAGGCACGAGAAGCATATTTAAAAATAGATTGCGTTAAAAGTAAAAATAACCGTGGGATACTTATCTAAAATGAGAAGGATTTCTTTTTTTTTCCCCCCCCAGAAACTTCCTGTCCTGCTCCTAACAGCCTAAATCCAATGCTCACCAACAGGGCTGCAAGGATTGTAGCCTTCCTTCCAAGAAAAAAGATTGAGATAATCTTTCCAAGGATTCTGAATCTGGGAATTCTGAATCTTTATTCACATCCTGTACATAGTTGAAAATGTTCAGAGACTGACTGAATTTTAGTATTTAGGGAAAAAAATACTAAAATCATAATGATGAATATTTTAAACTATCATTCACTATATCAGTAAGTTATTTAGGGCATCATAATAGTGTCATCAAGCTGGAAGGTTGCATGACTGATGATAGATATAATTAGACCATTAATCTCTTTTAAGTCACTACAAGAAAAAATATAGTGTTTGAATATGCATAAAAATAATTTACATTTTAAAATAGAAAAAATAGTACTTTATTAACCACTGAGGTATATTTTCCCAAGCAGTTTCCAAGTGTATATATGTATTTATTCAGTGCATGTGGCCTCAAGCCTGTATACATTTATACATACATTAAATTGTGTTACTCTAAGTAATGAAGTCAAATTATTGCACCAGGGTGTGTGTTAACCCCAGTGCAGATAAATTCTGCTTTCATGTGTAGAGGTAATTCACAGAAAGATAAATGGTGTTCATACAAAAAGTAGACCAAGATGAGCCTAATAGTGTTGCTTCTGAATTGTTTCAAATGGTACACTTGGAAAAGGGGCAAAAACTTTGCAATTAAATATGTGTTTTTAAAATTCTGATACCTGTTATCGTCTTACTGCCTTCCAAAGGCGTCTAAGCATTCTTCATCTATGTATTAAAAGCGTAGGAAACATCTTGCAACCAGAAGAGAATATTCAGCAGCTTGAAAACAGTATTCCCTAAAGTGGTGCCTTGAGAAATCTCAAATATTGAATTTAAATGTTCATATAAATTGCTTTCGGTGAAATTTATTTTTTCCCCAATTAATACTCCTTTCCTTACCTTTTTATTTTTAATTTCTCTAAAATATCTTTAATTTATAAAATCTTTATTTTTCATTGCATTTATAAAGATGATAGATTTACAAAGATGCTTAAGTGAAAAGTTGGAATACACAATTGTTATTTCTCAAGTTGCACTAAAATCTGAACCCAGTTGTTAGTACAAAATGATGTGTAAATTACTCATTTCTGATCACCATCCATTCCTCTGAAATGCAGAACAAGATCAAGTTCACATAAAGAGGACTCTCAAAACAACACCACTGTGACGTGAGACCTAAATTTGTGGCACCTATACATACATACATTTAAAATATATAGATATATAATAGTAAATATATATATATGTAAATACAGTCTGACAGTTTTTGCAACCAGACTCAGGGCTTGAGCACACATCTCTTGCTCTGTTTACAGTCATTGTCCCAGTACTGGCCTAATATAAGACTATGAGCCCTGGTTTATACAGGAGGTAGCATATATTGTCACTGTTTATGTGCACACTGACATGATTTTCAGGGCACAAGGTGGTACCCAGTGAACTCTGTGTGGCACAATTATGGGGTTTTTTGGTCAGTCCATCACTGGTTGCAGGTTGAACTTCTGTCCTCTGCAGAAATGGAATTCCCTTTTATCATGGTGTGAACTTAGTTCTACAAGGGAGCACTATGATTTACACTGAATTCCTATTCTGTTTCTTCAATCTTTGAACAAGTTTGAGCATTATTTGACCATACAAAGAGATGAATGACTGTTTTGATGTTGAGGTTGAAGAAAGTCTAAGTGTTCCGGCAGGGAGAATTTCCAGTTTTGACAATGCTGTAGGCAAAACGGAAGCTTGATTCGTGTCCATACAGAAAGGACTGTATTTAGAACTATATATATGTATCACTTGAAATCTCCTGTAAGGAAAGCTGGGTTAGGCAAAGTTCGATTTCGTATTTAATGACAGAGACTGTGTAGAAAATAAAAGCACATCTGTGGTCACAAGTGAGAAAAGAAACAATAAATTTCAAGATTCCTTCTCTCAAATGTGAACTTTTAACTTTCAACATATGAGAGAGAAGAAAAGATTAGGGTAGGGAGACATCATGGTAAAGCTTAGAAAGCTTACCAACCTGACTAGATTTTGCAGTAATGTTAATTGCAATTAATTCACAGAATGAGATAATCACAGAATAGTTGTAGTTGGAAGGGACCTTAAAGATCATTTAGGTTCCAGCCCCTGCCCAAAGCGTTTCGTTTTGTTTTGGTTTTAAGGACATTTCTTCAGAAGGTAACATTTACCCCCAGTGCTATTGTTTTACAGTCCTACTGAGCTAATCTAAATTCTCAGTGAACTTAAAACTCTAAGTTAATAAGTCACGCACGTAGTGAAAGAGTACAGGAAAACTTGGCATCCATCCTGCTTCTATGCAGAGTTGCATAGGAAACACGGCCAAGAGGAAAGTACTTGCGGGACTGTTCAGCAGCCCTGCCCAACGACCCGGAGCTCTCGCTGTCCTCAAACCCGGTGATGAGAAGGGCAGATAGGATGGAAATGCTGAAATTGGTGGGGGAGAAGTCAAAGGCTGAAGGGACGAAATACCTAATGGCTGCTGCTTGAAACTTGGAATAGTCCTCTAAAACAAACAGTTGGAAAGATAGGCAAGGGCTGGAATAACAGTTGTGCCCGTGATAGCATTCAGTTATCGCATACCTCCGCACACGGAGGTGTAACCAGATCAGCAGTGTTCTTCTAGAGGTTGCTCTGTCCTTGGGACACCCCTCTTGGGACACCCGTGTCCCCGGGGCAGCTGACGGACAAACCCCACGTCCCGCGCTGCCTCTCCCGCAGCAATACGCGTCTTCAGCTGACGAGCAGGAGCAGCCAGAGAAGATGCAGCACCCTCCATGCCGCATCGCGGTGTGAGAGGGGACTGCGTTACTGCCGCGGGACCAGAAGAGAAAACAAAGCCCTCGCCACTTTCGGGGCCTTAAAAACTCCCCGTCACTTTTCGGGATCTACCGACTCGGTCCAATTCCTCTTCGGGAAACAATATCTGCCCCTTCACTTGTCCCCCGCAATGTAAACGGGACACAGACGTAATGTTTTTATTCACGTCGTGCCCTGCTTTTTTCCGCAGCGTTACCGCCAGTGGTTTCCGACCACGTACACACCTATCTACCCGTACGAAGCGGCTGCCCTCTCGGCAGGCCGGTCGGCCGGGGCGGGCAAGCTGCCGGGCAGGCGGAGGGGGCAGGCGGGGGTTGACCGCTGCAGCAGCAGCAGCAGCCACGGCCGGCGGGCGCAGCGGCCGGAGCCCCTTCGGAAGGTGCCCTTCGTGAGGTAAACTCCTGAGGCGCATCCCGCGGTAACGGTCGCCGACAGCCGTTGGGAAGCTCGCGCAGCCCCGCACCGCCTCCGCCACCCCTCGCAGCCCTCGCCTAGGAAGCAGCGCTAATTGGCAGCCCGGGAGAGCCAACGGGCGGCGGCGGGGCGGGAGCTTGCGCTTCGCTCTCGGCTGGGCGTCCGCCAATCGTGAGGGGCGGCGGAGGCGGGCGGCAGTCGGTGCGGCGGAGAGCGGGGCGCTGGGGTCGGTTGGCGTTGCTCCGCGCTCTCTCGCCGCCTCATCGGCCCCCTCCTTACTTCTCCTCTGCTGCTGCCGGGCATAGGAGACGGGCAGATCCCGGCACCTCAGGTGAGGGCGGCGCTGTCGTCCTGGGCCCTACCCTTAAAGGAGAGGCTTGAGGCGGAGGCTGGGGTTTAGGTCCCAGTCAGAGGCTTTGGCGGGGGAGCGCGGAATGGCGGGCGGAGTCCCACCGGCGGGCGCGGAGAAGGGATTTCTCCTCGGGGCTCAGCCCTGGTTCCTGGGCCCGCTCTGCCCATGACGGGATCAGGCCGCGTGGGGAGGGTGTCGTGCTGGGAAGGCCCTGTTGGGTGCTGGCGGGGGTCGGCGGGGACAGTGCTGAGGCGCGGCGGGGCAGCGGGAGCGGACGGACGGGTGGATGTATGCGCCCCGCGGTGGTGTCGGGGCTTCTTGCCGCCCGGGCGCGGAGAAGGTGAAGGTCTCCTTGCACGGCGGCTGGCTGGGAAGGGCAGGGCTGGGCTGGGGCTCGGCGGGATGACGACACGGGCTGTGGGGAGGCTTGGTTCCTGTTGGGGGAAGAGAGATAATAGCTGTTCAGTGACCCACTCGGTGGTGGCGACGGCTTTGGTTGTGGGGCTGGAGTGGAGGAGGCCTGGAATTGAACAGTCGGGTTTTTCTTCCGCGTTTTGAAATCCAGGCGTCCGGGATGATGGTAGGTAGCAATGCTTAGTTTGGTGGGAGGAGGTGTTTCTATGGGGGAGAGAGAGGTTTTAAGCAGCTAACAGCCTCTCGAGAGCCAGTAATGATCCAGCTAAGTCAGGCTTGTTGGTTTTGCCATTGCCGCCTTCTCTCTTAAAACTTTCCAATTTTTTGGCTCACGGAAAGAATCTCCTCATCTCCCAAAGTAACATCTGTGTGAGAGACAGAAGTTGCTTTATGTGCATCGAGACTACCTGGTTCGAGAAAGACTGGGTACCTACAGTGTCTGCCTGGCTTGCTGCATCCATCTTTCCCAGCTGCCCGGCTGTCTCGGGTTGGAGTGACTCAGAAGCTGATAAGCTCGGTCTTCTGAGCCTTCATCCCTATGCGCTAGCCTTGAATGAAGCGAGAAAGGTGCGAGTGCCATATGCTGTCCTTTGTAAACTGGACGCTTGAAAATGAAACATAATCTTGCAGTTTCAAATGTTCGGTTTTCTTGGTAGCTGTTTTTGATTAAAACCACAGATTAGTTAGGAAAACAAGCACACCACTGCTCACATTTCCTTTACCTGTTTTGGTAAGTCTGATCATTTTTATGTGACACAGACCAGGGTAAAAACTGAGCCCTTGAATGTGCTAGACACTTTTGTTTTCCTCTGTTGTACTGTGTGACCTTACAAGAGACTGCTTGAAAGGTTCCCCTAAAACTGTTTTCTCTTGCTATGGGGGAGGGAGGGACTTTTTCCCCTTCTGCTAATTTGGATTTAAGTCTGGAGTTTGTTTAGCCTTCTCTAAAGACAAAACCTATTTGAAAGAGTAAAAACCATTAACAGTGCATTATTACAACAGTCATAGCAAAGACTGTGTTATGTAAGTGGTTGAGTTTTCATTCTGTTTTCAGTGCAACAAAAAGATCATTCTTGCATGTCTGTGATAAGACCAGTAGAGAAATACTGTTTCATTGCTTTATTGGGTGGGGGAAAGACTTACATCTTGGCTTTAAGGTGAGAGGCAACCGAAACGATTTGCCAGCTGTATTTTGGATGAGCAAAACTTCTTAATTGTGTTTTTTTGACTATTAAGGTTATTAGCACCGAAGGCTAATGTGCTGGCTCTTTCTCTGTACCTGCCTGAAATCGCATTTTGTCAAACTTGCGATTTGCCTTCAAAGATAATAGGGTTACATTCTGCCAATTATGACTCAAACAGCTTAAGCAGTAGTGGGTATTAGCACACAGGGCATGTCTAATTAGCAAATGCAGCCTCATTTTAGAGATTTCTGATCATACTTTACCATAGCTTAGGCACAGTATGCAGGAGAGGAGTGCAGGTGCTACTTTGTCCTCTGTAGTGTTAACCTTGGTGTGGCTGTTCACTGTTCAAGGGCTCCAGACTCCCCTTTGCGCATAGTTTACAGTTCTAGAGTTGGTTTCTTTGGCTCAGGGTCTAATAAATGTTAAAAACTGCCCTAGGCGTTAAACTGCATACCACACATCGAGCAACAATATCAGTGTTAAAAGGAAGATAACATAGCACAGTTGTAGTTAGAGATTAAGTAGTTTATTAGTGTTTGATAGGCAAAACTGTGTGGGGATTATTTTTTTACTGATTTGTTTGTTTGTTTTCTCTCCTTTTGAAGAGGGTGCTTTGAAAGTGGCTGCAGTACCAAGCTGACAAATTAGATAGCAGTTATGATTGTTGGGCTTGATGTTAGCTGTATGCATCTTAAGTGGATGGTCTTAAGTGTTCTTTAACATTTCTTTAACTGCTGTAGGTTTATAAAAGATTTTCTGTATTCCACAAGTCATATCTGTAACCAAAACTTGATTTGACTTTGTAGTGTATATTTAATTGTATTTTTATAATTTTTCTGGTTTATTCCTTTAGTATTTGCAATACCATTACAGTGACATGGCTTTCTGACTGTGTGGTGGTATTCTGAGCAATGTTTTGTTCTGTGAATGTTTGTAGGTAATAATTTCAGAAAATGCCTAGATGTGTTTCTAGTGGGTAAATGTCTGCTTCCTTTTGCTCTATCAGGGTACTTGAATATTGGTCTCAAAATCACTATTGCCGACCTGTTTTTTTTTTTTACCAGGTGACATATTTGGATGATTTAGTGGTAGGCACAGGAAGCACAGGAAGTTTTGTTCTCGTGCTCTGTTCATCCAGCATATGGGTACTTTTTCCTTCTCTGGAGCTGAGTACTTGGTTAAAGATGTCCTTATGTCAGTTCTGTGCTTCCCTGATTATGGTTAAAATGAGCCTAAAGGTTATTGTGACTTAAACAGGTAGCTTATAAATTTAAGACAAAAAATGTCTGTGTTTGTCACAGGAATGGCAAAGGATAAAATGCTTAACAGTGCTGCTGATCAAGAATTGTCTGTACTTCTGTGAATCTGTGGGAGTAAACCAAATTAGGTAAAGGGTAGCTTTCTGCTTCTGAGATGATGTATGGTTTTCTCAATATGGGAGTAGCAGGTCCTGGAAAAAGTTGCATCTTCTCATACAACAATCCAGGAGGATTTTAGGTGCAGATTGAAGGGTTTGTTTTATTAGATCTGTTTAAGCATGCATATAAGCTAATACATTGGAATAGTGTTTTGTTGGTTCTTAGATTATCTGCTTTATAAAATAAATTCTAAAGTCTAATGACTTGAGACTGAGACCTGGAATGAAGTCTCTAATGCTTGAAGACTAGTCTGTGAGATGAACAACTTTTTTTGTAACATAGGATTTAATTCAAATTCTATCTTAATCCATAAAACTTCAAGAAGTGATGTTCCTTTCAACTAAACCTCGTTACTGTTTTTTGGCTTGTCTTAATGTAATGATGAATTGTTCTCAGGGCATTAAAAGGAAGAAAGCGGGAAATAACAATGATGTAACTGTACTGAGATAAACTGAGCCAAATATTCAGAGTCTGTGGTTGAATAAAATGGTGTACTTAATATGAATGTTACTTGGCTAGTTGACTCACTGAGGATGGAATGAATAACTTGAAGTTGATAGTAAAGAGGCTGTTGTGTCTTGGGTTGGTTCACAGTCTGCACTTACAGTTAAGTTTGTCACGAGTCTTGAATGTCATTCCTTTGTATCCTATCCTGCAAGGTGCCTTGCTTGGGGGAAGGGAACAGACAAAACTTCTTTTAACGGTGTTGATCTAGAATCTGCTTTAATGCATGCTATGAGTGATTCTGCTGGAGCCACTGTGAACAGGTATGCATTGGTAAAGCCCTGTGAATCTTGATGGACGGATGTGTCAATATTTGAGAAGGTTCCCAGCCCTAATTGGTAAACGGGGATAGAGCAAGTGTGGGTATTGTAGTGCTGCACAGTAATGAGCTTTGAAGCAAAACCAAAAAAATGTACCTGACGGCTTTAAATGATGAGATCTGGTATGACATTTTAGAATATGCAAATGTTTAAAAACTCTTCTGACTTATGCAACACATTGTAAATATTTTGATAGTGTTGGAAACCTGTATTTCACATTGTTTGGTTTTGGGCCAATGCATGTTATTAACCCTTTCTGCTTGTGTAGGACTCTACTTTAAGGTAGGAGTTAATTCCAAGGCATCTACAGACCAAAATTTTAAACCAGCTTCTTTACCTTTTATCATGTACTCCAGATCAGTGAATAAAAAATCAGAGTACAATGCAACAGCAAAAATGGTGAAGATAAGAACAGCATGTCAAATCATGTTGTTAAACATTCATTTCAAACAGTTTTACTGAAGCCAAAAGGGCAGGATTTTATGTAATCTTTGTTATAAATGTGTAGATGTCACATAGTAGATGCCCTGAGAATGGGTGCCATGCAGATTTTAAGTGACGTGTGACTCAGGAGTTCACAGGTATGTGTTTTAAATATTTTCTTATGCCTGTTGTGATTTATGTATCACAGAATCATGATGCACTTGCAGACTTTTAGCTTTTGATTATAAAGTAGCAGGCTGTTTACTAATGCTAAAACTGGATGATGGTATTCTGTAAACTTCACTGTGAAGAGTTGTTTTGCAGAAGTGTGATCTTTCTTTATGTCTTATTATTGTGGCTTTGTATATAAGTGCCACAGATAGGACTCATAAATCTGACTTTTATGTATGATAGTATGTTAATCTCCCCCATATATCAGCCAGCTGGTGATTGTAATAACAAAAGGTGTGTATTGACTGAGCTCTGAGAGGACCAGCAGAGTTCTTGTATGTGATGTCTCAAACTCTGCTTCCTCAGCATAGTCGGGGGTTCTCGGTTCCAACACCAACTTTCATGGAACTTCTTAGCACTGTAATGGTAGATGAACATTAAAGTAAGAAGTCTGTTCTCAATAGCAGATGCATACTTCACTGTGCAGGCATAATACGCTATTCATTTAAGCTTATGTGTTAATTTTTCTATTAATTTCTGACTTAACAGGTCAAGTAAAGGGTGCAGGGTGAATTTGCTTAATGTGTCCTTTTTAGAAGGGGTAATGTGAACTATAGATTTCAATAAATGATCTGCCATGAGTCACAGGACTAACAGAACATCTTTTTAGCTTGACTTACTCCTCTCATCCTC
Source organism: Forpus xanthops (assembly GCA_032466535.1). Classification (NCBI taxonomy): domain Eukaryota; kingdom Metazoa; phylum Chordata; class Aves; order Psittaciformes; family Psittacidae; genus Forpus; species Forpus xanthops. The sequence continues at coordinate 59,239 of JASSUY010046145.1, forward strand.
TCCATTAAAGAAGCTTTCCTTGGCAAATTGGCAGGTACTGGATCACTGCAGAGTGCAATAGTGCTGCTTTGTTGTCAGGAGAAATGAAAAATCTATGAGAAAAGGGTGTGTATATGTGTGTGTGTGTATATATATGACATATATATGTCATTTACATGAAATAATACAACCAGTCTAGTATCTGGTCAACATACAGTTGTCCTTAGCTTGAACAGCGTGGTTAATCTCTAGGGCAAACTTAACTGAAGGTGGTTTTCCCAAGTTCTTGCTGGGTTGAGGTGATAGTTCCCTTCCAAAATGTGAGTTCTGTTTTAAGTGTGAGAACTGAAACTGGGTAGCTATTTCCTTTCAGCCACTTATCTTTAATTTTTGTGTGTTAGGGGAGAGCTTCATTCAATCTTGTAATTTGTAAAGTGAGAAATAAACTGAGTGGTCAGCTGTTCTTTTTGGCAATTAAATTTCTTGGAAATTCTTATGCCCACAGCTGGGAGTATTGCCATGTCATTGATTAGTTCTACTATTATGGTAGGCCACTGCCAACAAGTGTGCAAGGCACAGCCACTCACTCTTCTCTCTGTGGGATGGGGAGAGAATTGGAAGAGAAAAAGTGAAAAACTTGTGGGTTGAGATAAAGACAGTTTTAAGTAAAGCAGAGCTGGTTCATTTGAAAGTAAGAACAACCAGCATGCATGGATAGTGTGATCACAATACATAGTGCCACTTCCCAAAGCAGACTTTCATGCTGCCTTAAGGAACAGAGTCCTAAAGTGGAAACAAGTGGATTAGTGAAACAAGTTGCATACTGTTATCGTATCATTAATGGCTTGTGGTGGTTGACCCTGGCTGGATGCTAGGTGCCCACCAAAGCTGCTCTGTCACTTTCTCCTCCTCAACTGGACAGGGAAGAGAAAATGTAATGAAAGGCTTATGGGTGGAGATAAGGACAGGGGGAGATCACACATCAGTTACTGTCAAAGGCAAAACAGACTTGACTTGAGGAAATTAATTTATTGGCAATCAAATCACTGTAGGGTGATGAGAAATAACACCAAATCTTGAAATGTCTTCTACTCACCCCTCTCATCTTCCCAGGCTCAACCTCACTTCTGATTTTTATCACCTCTCCCTGGCAGTGCAGGGGACAGAGAATGGGGGTTGCAGTAGGATCTGCTGCTCCTTCCTCCTCGCAGTCTTACCCTGCTCCAGCATGGGGTCCCTCCCACAGGAGACATTCCACCATGAACTTTTTCAGTGTGTTCTTCCCACAGCCTGTAGCTCTTCACAAATGGCTCCAGCATGGGTCCGTCACAAGGTTGGCAAGTCTTGCAGGCAAATGTACTCCATCATGGGCTCCTCAGAAGCATGTTTTGGAGATGGCTTTAACAAATAGGTACTTTTTAATCTGTAGATAATGCATTAATGTTCTGTAGACATCTGAAGAGGTGGTATTTAATATAAACAGTTTTTAAACTGCTGCTGCTCTTAATGTTGAAGCAGTTTGATTATCCAGTTGCTAATAGTGCACAGTACGAATACAAAAGAATGATTAATAGATTTTAATCCGGAAAGTAACTATTTGTAATGACCTTGCCTTATCAGAAAAGGACCAGCCATGGGACTTCTGTGACTGAATCCCTGTTTGAATTTGATGTAGCCACAAAGAAAACTTTCCATTTAGAAAGAATGGATGTAGAGTCTGCCACAGCCCTGATAACTAGCTTTTGCTACATTTGTTACCATGAACTTCCTCTGTTTTCTACTTCAGGTATAGCTAGTTCGGTACCCACTGTGTTTTCCTTGGTTTTGCTCGGTTGCTTTTTTTTTTCCTTCTAATGTGGCTTTGGGAGCAGCTGTTAAAATATCTTGTGCAATTCCCCGTGATTTTTGCATGGCAAAGTAGTATTGTTTTATCAGATTCACAGATCCGAGTCTTCTCGATGTCAGAAATGGTCAGCGTCAACTCAGATCTGGTGTGTAGGTAGTCACTTCTTTTAGGTCTGAATCCATTTTCTTTTGAGTTACAGTGTACAGAGTTCCTTTGTGTTGAATTCTACATGCTGTTTGAGTTAGGACATTGTCACCTGTAGTGTTTGTTAAGTGCCATGCCAATTTTAGTATTGCAAAAGTGAAACATGGAACCTATATCAGAGGGACCAAAGGGCCCCACAGCAATGCAGCATTCTCCTTCACACAGCAGTTTGCTGCAGAAGGAGCTGAATGCGCTGTGTTATTTAGTGTGTTCTGGTGATCTGCAGTAGGTATCAGTTAGTTCCCATGGGGTTCATGAGCTATTGAAAGATATTCTACAATATCTGGAGTCTTAATATTCATTAAAGTTGTTAATAATTCAAACAACTAATGAATATTATTGCAGGAGTGTCACCACTCCTTTCTTGGCCGCTTAATCCTTTCTACCTACCTATTACAACCACTTACATGCTGTTCAGCCATGTGACTTGTACAGTGAGGTTTCAGTGATACTAAATGGGCTTGATTTATGTTCCCGAATGCAAACATCTTATCTCTTGTGTGCATGCCACTTACACTTAAACAATGAAAATATATTTTTGCTTGACTTTCAGGGTCTCAGATTTTGTGTTGGATGCATACTTGCTTATTCCTTTTTTTGGCATAACAGCTTACAATTAGTTAAAGTAGCTAGAAGCTTGTCACCATTTCTCACAGTGATGAAGCAAGTAACTTCAAAACCAGTATGGTCTGTGTTGCTCCTAAAACAGGAAGTCAGGTTGTTTCCCTAATGCCCTGCTATTTGTTCTTGCTATGTGCTGTGTGTTGGCTCTTTACATGTCTGTGCTGTGACCAGAGCTGGTTCAGGAAGAAGCTGCTTATTTTTTGGCAGAGTAATTTTCAGCTGGATAAAGCTTAGTACATAGCTTCCTGTATGAAGTCAAAGGCATAGGTCAAGAGGAGTGACTGGGCATGTGGGAGAAGACCAGATCAACCTTTGTTGGCAGAACAAGTTTGTACCATAATAAAGTGATCAGGCAAGGTATTGAGATGAGTAGTACAGTGAATAATTTCTGTAAAGTTAGGCTGTAAAGTGAATGTTGGATGTAAGCAAGTCTTTGTGTAAGTGCTTTTATAATTCCATGTATGCCAAAAATGGCCAGATGTAATAAAGTAAGGAAGATGGAGTATATATATAAATGGAACAGTGTTGCTCATCCTAGCAGCTGAAGCTATGCTACATGAGCTGCTGAAATACAACTGAGAAAGATTTAGTGCTTATTGCCTAGACTTACTATCTTTAAACTGTTAAGGGTATTGAAGATGTGATTAAATTTATGTTTCTTCGTTTTTACCAATTTTAAATGTGTGACTGAATGAGTAATAGGTATCAAATTAAATAAATAAATTTAAAGGTAAATGTGCTGCTTTCTTGAATTGCAAGACAGAATTGGAATACTTCTCAAAGTTGAACAGGTTCCAAGTAGAAAGGAGCTAAAAGTCTTTGCTTTTTGACTTCTAGAATACTCATGTGTAAGTAACTTTTAAGTGTACTTCTAATGTGTAGTGCTGATACATATTCTTGTGTAACGAAATAATGTATTTATAAAAACAGTGAATGCTAAATATTTTTTTAAATTCGTAGCAGAAGGCTTAATCTGTTAACAGTTTATTGTTCAACCAGGTTCTGAAGAACTAGCTTTGAATTCCAACTCAATATTTAATTTCAAAATGGACTCAATCTTGTGGAAATAATCTAGTGAAACTGCTTACCTACCTTATTGTAACCTTTTGTTTGTGATTTTTGTTTGGTTGGCTTTCTTGTCCCATAAAAATAATTGAACAGAATTAGTTGGATCCTCTTGTTACTTTTGTTCTGTGATAGTGCTCAATCTGCTGCCTTGGCTATCCTCAGCAAAGTACTGTTTCACTTGATGTTTTTTTCTTGAAGGAGGTGCATAGGTACGCAAATTGAATAGCAAAGAACATCTCCCCAAGGAAGCAGACTGAGCAGTATTGAAGAACATTTTGTGCTTTGCTTTGTTTAATTGTTCTCTGCACTGGGAAAGGTGAAAGGTCATTCATTGGATATAATGAATGTCTTGTCTGTTTATTGAGGTAGGACCAACTCTACAAATCTAGGGAGATGAAAGGTCAATCTGTACAGTTTAAAGGTACTGTAGGGTGAACCCTAAAATTGATTTGAAATTAGATTTTTCTTAAAATTGGTTTGAATTTGGCTAAGTAATCCTTTGTCCATATTAGCAGCTGCTTCTGCTTTGGCTTGTAATATCCCTGTATCAGAGAAAAATATAATGGTCCCGTCTGTGTCTGATTATTTTTAGCACTTGGTTTAGATCAGGGTGTTGCATTGTTTCTGGTAGAATGTAAATCCTGTGAGTTCTGTGGGCATTATGGGTGAAATCTGTACTGTGCAATTTTAATTATTGTGCATCAGTAACAAGCAGTTCAGTGACTGATACGTACAAATAGATAAACCAAATATAATGCATTAATTCTGCATTTATTTTAGGTTATGCAAGACAACCTGTAGCTTCTTTGCTTTAGATTTCGATCAGTCTAATAAAATAGTCTCACTTTCTCAAAACATCCATTGGGTTGGGTTTTTCACTAGCCCTGTAGAGAAACTAAAAGTGTGGTTGGAGATCTTTGATATTTCTGTTTTCCCTCCTGTCCTTTCTTGCATTGAAGGGTAGATGTGCTTCTACATGTTACTAGGTATTGCAGAAACACTTTGTTTAAGTAAGGACAAACTGTGCTAAATTTAGCACATAATGCTTACCAGTGTATTGCTGAACAAAATTACTGGTTTTACAGTAATAACTTTAGCAGGTTTTTTGCTGTTTCCAAGAGATCTTACTGCATAGCAAGGAAATACAGAGAGAGTTGAACAGATTTGTTGTGTTCAAGTACATCAAAATGTATTTTCATTGTGCACATTTAATGCCTTTTTTTTTTTTGCATGTGCAGTGTTTATTTCTCATTTCATACATATGCATAAAATACTACATTTTTTTGAATGAATACTGCTGTCCCAGTTTCATGTCTTTTGAAATTGTTGTGAATTATGTTAGTAGCTCAGCTGTGAAGTTTGTAACGTTCCTATGAGATTTCTGATTTTCAGGGATGTGGTAGGTGTGTGATTTGGCTAGTGTATTGCATTTGAAATGCAATTTATTAGTTAGGAAAAATAATCTGAAAAGCTCTTGTACAAATTGGCTCTTTTTGGAGATCTTATAAACATGCTTTTATAAGTATGTGCTTTGAATTTGTCAATGAAAAATAGTCGCATGAATCAATTTTTATTGCAGCAAACAGAACAAATGGGCAGAAATAAGCAGTGTAAAACTTGCGGCTATTGTTCAATTGCTTTGTCGCATTTGTGGGTACTATTAAGGCTACATTAATTGTTTACCAATAGTCTAAAATTTCTGAACTGGGAGGACTAGGTCATACCTGTTCAGGGTTAGTTGCTGCCTGTCCTGTTTGTTTATATAACAAGTAAGAGAATGCATGTGCCTGAATTTGTTTCTCCAGGAACTTCTGCATTGTTCTTTAAAGCATGGGTCTGTTTTCCAGAATGAATTAGATTTGAGCTACTTTCTCTAGTTATGCAGCTCTGTTGGGTCATGAGAATTATTGGGATATACAAAGAATAGCATATCACACCTAGTCATTTGCATCAGAGTCAGCATGCAAGTTTTAAATTTGGAGTACTGCGAAAAATCTCAATCTGGCTATCGTATGTGTCCTAAAAGAGGAAGGAATGCAAGTCATGTCTTCCATCTTAACTTTTCCATCACCCAATTTCAAATGCTTAACTGCTCTGCATAGCTGTGAATACTGAAAGGGATGTGGGAAATCTTAACTACATAAGCTTAAAAAGACATTTTTAAATCTTGTTTTGGAGTTGACTGACTTTCTTCAGCAAAGTTTTTCTCTTTTAAGGGGGGTGAAAAGAAAAATCACCATCCTAGGTGAAAGACACAAGTAGGGATTTGGCATAGTAGTCAAATGCATAAAATAAAAATGGAACAATGTAAATAAAGTTTTGTCTGAAGCTAGTCTACTGAAACTTAAATATTGAAGCAAGTGAGAAGTTACCTACTTGAAAATCTGCTTTATTTGTTATTGGTTTTCTCTGATTTTGCCTAGAATTTAAAGCTTGATGTAAAATTGCGGTGTTAAGCTGAATGAATTCAGATGGTAACTTGCATCCAGATCCTGAAATTGTTTAATAAATTATTGGAATATTACTATTGACGTATGCTAGCTAGAGGACAGTAAAAGATGAGTTTAGAGTTTTTTTCAGAATTTGTGTACGCTTTTAGTGCCTTTATAGGCAAAAGTGTTGGATTTGTACCTTTCTACCTCTTTGCTTATATTGGTGCTAGCCTCTGTTGACTTTTACGTTTCCTAGAGACTAGAAATAGACAGTGGTGTTGCATTTTGTGTCTGTCAGTTGATACCATGTAGAGTCAGTAGAACTAATTTCAGTGTTAGTTTGGCTAGGATTAAGTCAATGCTGTGAGTCAGCGCTAAACCCATTTGAATGACCTTCTTTGCAATATTTTTAGGTTGAAAATGTTATCTTTAGTAACTTCTTTATTTAATTCAATAGGGATATATACAAGCAACCAGGGAAAGCTTAGAAATCCCTCTTTTCTGGTATCACATAACACTACTTCTGTTGCAGTTCAAAATTGTTCCAGTTAGTGCCAGGCATTGTTATTCGGAGTCTGAGAATGAAGAGCAACGGAAGATTTTTGTGTCAACTACTGCAGCTTCTTTTACAAAAGGCCTTCAAAACTGAGCTACCGGTGGGTACTGTATTGTAACAAAATACTGGTTAGACTCAGACTGGGTTGATGTCATTAGAATTCTTTAATTTCTTTAAGAATAAAAATAAACACATAAACATTTCTGAAAGAATAGCTGCCTTCATTTGAAAGGAGTTTTAGATGCCAATGGCAGAAATCCAAAACTGAAACATCTGGGTTTTACAGCTTTATCTTTTTTTGGAATGTAGTTGGGAATTGATCATTACGGACTGTCTTTGCATTCTTGTGATTTGCGTTGAGAATTGTAATATTGGATTATTGCCTGTGATTAAACGCCAGATAAATTAATGTCTAATAATGGCGTGAGAATAATATGAAATAACAATGCAAATACTGAGGGGGGTAATAAAAAGAGCAAACCTCATGCCAATGAATGTTAAAATGAAAGTATATGATAAGAAGCAGTTCTACCATGACATAACAAGCTTAGGACAAAAACTGTTTTGTTGAGTACATGTTTATCAAGTGAGTGTTCTTTAAAAGTGTTAGTTACTTATTTGCAATTTACATTATACAAAATGGACTATGAAGGAAAACGTATATCATTGCATGAATTAGGTATAGTTTACATTTTCTGTGTTGTACCAGAAAAATGTTCTGTTACTGTAACAATTTTCTTCAAGTAGTAAAATTTGTAGTTAACGGATCAATTAATGGCTTTGGCTGCAAGGTTCAACTGTGTAGCCTTCTACTTTAGCATACAAAGAAAAGAAAGATGGACTACAATTGTGTCTACGCAGGAGGTAAATGAACAAATGAAATGTAACTGGCTGTGGGAATGGTGCTCTTGTGACTGATTTAGTTCTTGTCTTTTGGAAGCTGAACGATTGAAAATGTCTTGTGAATTGATAGATAATGATTGTAGAGTTCCCATCACAAGATTTTCAGGATGCAACTGGAAGGATGCTAGATGATGTCATCTAGGCTCCCTTTGCCAGGAAAGGTTGGACTAGATTTTTTTTTTTGAGGTTCCTTCTAAGATGGGCTGTTACGTAATTTCTGTGATCATTATAGATAAACAAATATTCAGCTGAAGTATTTCTTATGGGAATTGATAACTGTACTGAAGTGTGGCTGTTGAGCCCTCTTTGAAGACCTGTTTGACGTATTGAGTAGTCCAGCCTCATCAGTTTGGTCTTGTTTTCAGGATCCCTCTGACCCTTACTATAATCTTCATCTTGTGCCAATCTACTCAATTATTGTAGTGACTTTCCATTAAAATCTAGCATTAAAAATGTGTGCATACCTTACCTTGATTTTCTGGGAAGCTGAAAGGAAGAGGATTTCTTTCCTGTTAAGAACAATGTCTGGTGGACTGTCCTCTGTCATGGTTAAGTGGCTTACTGATTGTCTGCGTCAAATGGAGCAAAGTGTTTCCAATGCTTAAGTGAGCGGCCACCAGTCCATGAAGGGATCAATAAACATTGTCTGCCTTTATCTCAAGTCATTTTGTGTTGAAATTATAGGCTTTTTAAGGTAGTGTGACAAATGCAAACTAGGTAATAAAACATTCTCTTCCTGTGAAATTACTGAATATTTCATAGAATCACAGAATGGTTTAGGTTGGCAGGAACCTTAAAAGGCCATCTAGTTCCAGCCCCCTGCCACAGGCAGGGACACCTTCCACTAGACCAGATTGCTCAAAGCCACATCCAGCTTGGCCCGGAATGGGACATCTGCTATTTCTCAGGGCAACCTGTTCCAGTGCCTCACCACCCTCATAGTGAAGAATTTCTTCCTAATACCTTTTTATTTAAATTTATTTAAATTTTACTTCTTTTTAGCAGTTACAAGGGAAAAGGTAGGCAATTTGTTTTAAGATATTAGAATTTGACATAATTTAATTTTCAGTTTCATAAATTGCAAGGCACAGAATAATTGCATATTGTCTGAGGAATCAATTAAGATTATTAATCTCAAATACTCTAAATAGCACATTATTAATGCTTTTTTTTTAGATGCAAAATACAATTAAGTATAATACCTGTTTTTTTGGGTGGCTCTGCATCAGATATACAGATATTTTGCCTCAGTGAAGGGTACCATTTCAGATATGGGCAGAGTACAGGTTCTTTCAATATAAACTGAATTTCAAGTTAAACAAATATTAGTGTTCAGGCCTGCTTTTTACAAAAGGAAAAAAAAGAAACTTTGCTGCTGGAGCGTGTGTGTGTGGATCGTTTGGGTTGTACCAGAGGTTAATAATGCTCAATGACAAGAAAAACCTCACAGCTAGACTCACCAACTGCTTTTAGTGTTCTTTTTCTTTGAAGTATACATATGTCTGAAACATTTCTTTGTGTGTTCTGAAAGAACCTTAGTAAATCAAAATACACATCCCTCAAAGTGCTTTTTAAAAATACATTTGAAATTACTTTGTTCTTTTGAGTGCTTTGTACCATTAAGCTCTAGGAGTCCGGACAGTTGATTACTCTTTAAGAGAACAGTGGTCTGAAACTTGGCTTGGTTGTGTCAGGGTTACTTGAGATGGTGGCTCTTAGCTATTGAGCTGCCTCTCTTAAAAACATTTACCAAGCTCATAGCTGTAATTACTGGAGGGATTTTTTTAGGGGTTAGGGAAACTTCTGGCCTTCCCAAGAAAGCTTACAATGACTGACTGAAGAGTTACCATGTGTACTCTTTATTACTAGAGCTGGCATTAGCTTTCTGGATTGAGTTGAGTTTTTGTCAGTCTAAAGCCTCCTGGATTTGGTATGCTTTGCTATTTGGGCAGATCACAGTTTGCCTCTAATTTGTTCTAGGGAGTATAGGGAAAATGTCTGCCTCTCCAGTAAAGCTATTGTGTTTTGAAGTCATGAAGATAAAAACATGGTGCTCAGAAATAAGAAATTAAGATGTTTTGACAGATTTTCTAGATGCAGGCTTACTTTTTCTAATGGTGCTTCTACAAAATGATTACATTAATAGCTTTAAACCTTCAGACCCAGAAATGGAAAATGCCTGAGTTTTTTCACGGATGCTCTCAGCTGAAGAGTTCTTGACTTGACCGGTGACGTGAAAGAGTATGATTATGAAAAAGGTCATTATATGTTACTTGTAAATATTACATTTTGTATATAAACTTGTCACATTTTCTTCATTGTCTTGTCTAACCTTTTTTCTGCAGTATCTTTAAATTCTATATGCCTCTTTCATTCTTCCCACTACCATATGGTAACGATAGTTAAATGTAAAATTTATTATTCATTGAGTAAGCACATAATTTGCTTTTCTTATTCTTGGGGAATATTTGGTCAAATAGGAATCCTATTTTTAGTGACACCTTTAAGGCATTTCTGCTTAATTGAAGCTTTCAACTTGCAGCTGTTTCAGCTGTTGAACCATTCAATGTTTTTCAGTTCCTTTGCTGCTCAACCTCTTAAGTGACAAGCCATATGGAGATACAGCTTTGTAAACGTAGTCATACATAGAGAGGTGACTCATTTCAGTAACCACAAACTATTCCAGAACTCTAGCTGAGATATTAGTGCGACGAGTGACACAGAGCCCTACCTTTATTGTGTCGTGGTGCAGTTCCCTCTAAATGTCATTGTTCCCCAGCCCAGTCCCAATGCTTTGAAATAAACATGGTGATACCATCGAAGCTGTCAGCTGAACTACAGTGCATGCAAATCTTGGAAGACAAATGTGGTGTGTAATCTATTCAGATGTTCAAGCTGAACTTGCAATCACCAGAGCACTAGCTAGTTAGTAGAATTCTTGAGTTGAAGGTGAACCCTAGTGACACCTTTTACAAGATTGCTGTCAATTCCCAGTGTGTTAAACATACCTTTAGGCTAATGGCACAAAAGCTCTGTAGTACTGAGGAGAATAATTTTCCATTCCTGGCTGGTTTTCTGTGTGTGTGTGCATATAAGTCATATGTATATGGTTTATGCATGAAGTACATTTTAGAGATTTTACTTAGGTATTCTTTCTCTGTATGTGCAAGTTTGATGTTTTATTTCCAGGATAATTTTATTCCATGATACTAACCTTTTCTGTTTGGATTGTTTCATGTTACGATGCATCATGCAAAAATAGCAATTGAATTCTATTTTAATTGAAGACAGGATGTTGCATTTGAATGTGATGACTTAAGACTTTCTGGAGTCTAATGTTACGCAGTTTTTCGGTTTGATTGCAGTGTGTTGACTGGTTAGCAGTAGATGAAATAGCTTAAGAAATTTGATCACTTTATTCTGAAGCTACTGGTGCCTTCTTTTCTCATCTGTTACGATTATTAGAATGCCACTAGTTTGTGAGTGTAGAGGTTACTGACATGAATTTTGATTAAGTTAATTCATAAAGCAAAAAAGGTGTATAATTTTACATTTAGTAGCAATTGATTCTGGGTTTAAGAATCACTGTGGGACCATTTAAAATGCTGAAGTTACTCAGGAGCATGTATGATGGAAAAAGTAATTTGTGTATTATGTGCTTTTACTGACTGGGCTTCAACACTTTGATCCACTTTGGATCTGGACAGTATATATTTTAAAACGTAGTTTTGTATATTTGAATTTTTAACACTACAGCTTTTCAGACTCTAATCTTGAGAGAGCACTAAAATCTGTCTCGTGATTGTTGCTGAGATGCAGGTCAAAGGCTGTTGTTTAATGCTCCACAGTCATTGATGGCACAGCCTTATTAAATGAAAAAACACATTGGTAATTGCAAGTGCAAGAGCTGGTAGCTAATGGAGCCTCTTGTCCCAGTTTCCTTAAACTTCAGTCCAATTCAGGTTGTGGAGTAGATGGCTGGCCTACTTGTACTTCAGTCAAGCATTACTTGAAAATGGCATAAAAAGCTTTCCTTTTCCTGAAAAGCCAGGAGAAGAGTAGAAAAGACCAGTCAGAATTTCTGAGGCTAGTTGACCAAATTAAGCATTCACTTCACATTATTGCATTTAGGGATTCTACATTTGAGTGATTTGTGTGTTTGAGAGCTGTATAAGGTCAAATAATGTGTATCCAGTTCTCTGACAATCATGAGGAAGACTGGCCACTCCGGTGCATGTGTTTTTTTGGGTGTAGGGCTTTTTTAAACCTTTAATAAGATTAGTGAAATCTTTGGTTCTTAAGATAAACTTCCACATTCTTTTTTGCCTAACCTTGATCTCATACGAGTTTTTTAAAGCAGCACTTTGTTTTGCACGCTGAAAACTTCATAGATTTTCAGTTGTGTTAGGGTTAAAAATAGGTTTAACTGTACTGCATGTGATTTTAAAAAACAAACCCACCACACATGCGCACAAGAAGAACTTCTAGCTTAGCTTGTCAAATTATATGTACAAGGAAGGCCATAAAATTAGATCAGTGACCTTAATACTTTAGTGATACTTCCAGCTAGCTTAGACCAATGAGTTTAGTACATGGTAAGGAGTCAGTTGGTTATTTATTAAAATAAATTTTAGGGAATATTTAATTCTAATGGGTCAGCAGCCCATGGTGTGTAAATTACTAAGTGGTAAGTAAAGGTCTTCTGTCCTTGTCGCAGTAATTACCATTTCAGGACCAGAAAATTAAATTGCCTAGAGACATGAGGACTCCTGGCTAAAGTTTACCTCAGATTCACTGAGCTGAAAATCTGTTTAAACAGAATTCAAGTGTTTCTTTTTTCAGAGGCAATGTTAATGAAACTAAGTATTAAGCAACCTTCTCCTCCACCTTAAGACATGCAAACCATTTAAATGCTCCTGTTCTTTTAGAAGCTGGATTCAGTTTGCTTTAAAATCTGAATTAATCTTACTTAATCTGAAATATAAAATACTGTCACATGTTCTTTTGTACTGTTACAGTATAGCATTGATTTTGAAACACATGAACAGATCTTCTATTGTTCCTAAAAGAATAATTGGTTATTTAACTTGCAGGAAAGAAGGATAGTTGAAGCTAAGTGTGCCTGTCGTTGTTTTCTGTCCACATTTATGAATTGTATTCTGCAGAGGTTTGTAAATCCTGTATCAGTTGCAGAAATGGCACTGCTGATGTGTAACGCCTACCTGACAGTGATCACAGATGAAAATACTGCTTTTCAGTTGTAAGAGTTATCCTCAGCAGCAGTTTTTACATCGGTAGTGTTTTCTCCAAATACTCAAACTACCCTTGGATATATTTTGAGAATTGAGGAATGTTGCATGATGATTTGCCCTTCTTTTTTGTCAGCAGAGGAAGGAGAGTGAGGGGATAATGGCTGCAGATAGAATTGGTAGTAATTGAAACTACTGTTTAGAGCTGTTTCACAGCTCTGAACTGAGCCAACAATTACTTCATTTCTGCTTTAGTAAGGGTCCTAGGGTATAGTTCTGTACTAGCTTAGGTTGGTCCCTTAAACAAAAGCTATACTAGCAAAATGTTTCTGGTGTTAACGTTAATTCTTTTTCTGTGCATGTGTTGAGTAGCTGTCCTAGAAAGCTGGCAGTTTTGACTAGTAGGGAATCTGTTCAGCTGCAGAGATTTCTACATGGAAGTGTGATACTTCTGCACTGTTTTAAATTAAGTGTCATTGTGGTCTGAGAAACTTGAGTTATTTTACTAGGCCTTGTAGTTTTTTCCTCTATCATCTTCAGTAATGTCATTCTGAGTCACTACATAAGAAGATCTAGTTTTGTTTTTGCCTTCTTTTACTTTTTCCATTGTAACAAAACTATCACTCCTTATTTTGTTTTTTTTTTTTTTTTTCTTTACATCTCGAAAAAGTGACAGAAAAATTAACTTTACACTTGAAAATGCACAGGTTTGTCTGGGTACCCCTGTGCAACTAGCTTCCCCTGCCCCAATCAGGCTTACTAGTTTCTGCCAAGCATCGTCTGTATCTCTCTAATAATAATAGAAGGTAACATATGCTGACATTGTTAATGCATACATTACAATTTGTAATAGTGCTTTAGTCTTTGGAAACAAATATCTGTTTGAGACAGTCCCAGGGATAGGTTTAGCTGAGATGAGGTCTCTGACCTGGTTCTTTCTTGAAGTAAAGAACATTAGCTCCCCAGTACAGCCTTCAGATTCAGGAAGAGTAGCTTGTTTCACCATAATTTAAGGGTTTAGATGTGCTTCTGTTCAGTGCATGTCAATATTTCATTAATTAACATTACAACCTTGTGTTTCCTGAGATGGAAAATTACAGCTTTTGACTAAGAAACACCGGAGTACCACAGCTGTTTCCTAATTGACGCATCTGCAAAAATGTGCTTACATGTTTCACTGAGGTATTTAAAAACAATGTTTTCCACCGAAACAGCTGTATGGCTAAAAATGTCTTTCCTTAATATGGGGTCCCTGTAGTCTTTCCTAAAGATTATAGTAAATCTGAATATTCAACTTTACAGCTATATTGAGCCATTAGAAATGTGTGTGACTGAAAACCTTGTGTTGGTTTGAGTGCTGCAGTGGGTGTGTGGGGTAATAAATGACCTTAGCTGTAGCTATAAGGTTTTCATGAGCCCACAAGAAATGAAGAAATCCACTCTGATGAGAGAATTCTGTTTGTGAAAACTGAGGTTAGGCAAAACTGCAGGTACTACAGCTATCCATGCAGTTATGTTGCTGAACGCTGTATTTAGAAAAAATGCAGATGAATTAAGGCATGTATTTTAGGTTTTTTGCAAGCATTATGTTGAGTGACTTGACAGAGAAGTCTTGTAGTTGCTTTTTTTCCTACCAAAAACTTACTATACCATGTCGTAGATGATATGAGAGTATTCTTGGCCAAGTGAATGTGGAATTTTGCAATGTTTGAATTTAAGAGCATGTTTGATCGTGTTTGACATTGCGGTCCTGGGCTCATACAGTCTACTGTTTAAATACACATGGATTCATAGAATCATAGAACAATTAGGGTTGGAAAGGACCTTAAGGTCATCTAGTTCCAACCCTCCTGCCATTAGCAGGGACACCTCACACTAAACCATGTCACCCAAGGCTATGTCCAACCCAGCCTTGAACGCCAGCAATGGAGCATTCACAACTTCCTTGGGCAGCCCATTCCAGTGCCTCACTACCCTTACAGTAAAGAATTTCTTCCTCAGATCCAATCTAAATTTCCGCTGTTTATGTTTGAACCCGTTACCCCTTGTCCTCTCAGTGCAGTCCCTCATGAAGAGTCCCTCCCCAGCATCCCTATAGGCCCTCTTTAGATACCGGAAGGCTGCTATGAGGTCTTCACACGGCCTTCTTCCGGCTGAACAGCCCCAACTTTCTCATCCCGTCTTCATACAGGAGGTGCTCCAGTCCCCTGATCATCCTCGGTGGCCCTCCTCTGGACTTTTTCAGCAGTTCCATGTCCTTTTTATGTTGAGGACACCAGAACTGCATGCAGTATTCCAAGTGAGGTCTCACGAGAGCAGAGGAGAGGGGCAGGATCCCCTCCTTCGATCTGCTGGTCACACTCCTTTTGATACAGCCCAGGAAAGCCCCGTTGAAGCTCCATTGCCTTTCTGGGCTGCAAGTGCACGCTGCTGGCTCATGTTCGTATTTTCATCAACCAACACCCCCAAGTCCTTCTCTGCAGGACTGCTCTGAATCTTTTCTCTGCCCAACCTGTAGCTGTGCCTGGGATAGCTCCAACCCAGGTGTAGGACCTTGCACTTGGCATGGTTAAACTTCATCAGGTTGGCATCACCCACCTCTTTCTCTCTAGAAGGGTTATTGTATT
>JASSUY010046148.1:1855-13432 GCA_032466535.1 Forpus xanthops
GCCAGGAAGGAGGGGGAGCTGGAAGGAGGAGAAAACAGGTCACCTGACCCAAACTGACCAAAGAAGTATTCCATGCCGCAGTATATCATGCCCAGCATGTAAAAACTGGGGACTAGAACTCGAAAGAGTTAGTTTACGGCTTGGTCATTGGGTGGTGAGCAAATGTATTCTCTTCCCTTTTATTTCCCTGGTCATTATTATTATTGGTGGTAGCAGTAGTGGTTTGTGTTATACCTTAGTTGCTGAACTGTTCTTATCTCAATCTGTGGGAGTTACATTATTTCGATTCTTCTCCTAACCCCCCCCAGCTTTGGAGTGGGGGGGAAGAAAGGGGGGCGTGAGTTAGCAAACTGCATAAGTTACTGCTTAAACCATGCAGGTCATTGGAGTTTGAGTAGTTCCGTTGTCTGTTGCATTGACATTAGATACAGGGACATTGATTTTTCCTTTGAAGGTGCTGGGTAGTCTTGAACAGGGCTCTGTAAGCATAGGCCAAGACCCAGTATGTTGCCATGATTTGCTGATGCTGAGACTCCAAGATCAAGAGCAACAGCTTTTGAGAGCCAAAAAATCCTCATTGGTAACAGCAAGGTTAATAACCACTCGTAACAGTGCTGAATTACTGGCTCTCAGAGTTGTTGCTCTTATTCTCTTGGGTGCATGGCTTCAGCCTCTTGTACATTATCTACAGCTGGTATTTGCTGTCTTTACATTTTTCCAATATGGGTTTTGGGTTAAGGTTGTTGTTTCATTGTACTTTGGAATGGCTTATGATACAGGCGTGGTCTGGCAGCAGGGGTGTGCGGATGTGGGCGTGGCAGTTCAGATGCTCTTTACCTCCTGGCCCTCGTCCTCGCCTCTGTCTTCCTGAGGCTGTGGTGAGCCATGGGGGGCAGCCCCTGGAGCTGCCAGTGCCCGAACCTGCCCAGGAGAACTGCCCCCAGGATGAGGAGGCCGCAAAAGTGCTTGCAGAGGGGGTGAGGCCCGCTGGCGAGCCCAGCATGGCGGCTGCTGTGCTGCGGGAGGAGGCAGCTACCAAGCTGCAGGAAGAGATGGCCTGAGGCTGGGCCAATCCGCAGGAGGATGCAAGAGACCACGCAGTACTTCCCAGCAAGGCAGAGGAGGAAGATCTGTACTCGGACAAAGAGCAGCTGGTGGTGAGAGAGCCGGCAAGCACAGCAGCTACACCAGCGCCAGTGACAAGTGCAGCAGTCTCATTTGAGAGTTCTGAAGGGTTTCAATGGCCTTTGGGTACCCTTGAGACCTGTCTGCTGATTGTAATGGGGATCACCATGTTGACACAAATACAGAGTGTGTCTTACCCACAACCATTTCATCTGGCCCCAAGAGTTAAACAGTGGGGTGTGGGCCTTGTCTGTGATTAGACTACAATCTAGGATGACCAAGAGGTTTTCCCCAAGGCTGGACAGTCATGAGTGGCAGGGTGTGGGGGACAGTATGCGTGAGCATATAGTCCACTGGACCCCTCCAGTGCTTTGGAAGCATCAGAGATGGAAGGCAGCTGTATGGAGTCCCCAAAGACAAGCTGCAGAAACTGCTGGAGGGGAGAGTGAATTACTTTGAGCTTGGTGAGCCCATGACACCTCAGGCCACCAGGGCAGAGATGCAGCATACGGATGGACTCATGATCTCGGGGGGGTGGACTTTAACAATGGACTTTATTGCCCATGCTATTCACAAGTGTCAGCACTGCACACAGCCTCTCCTGATCTGAAGGACTGTTACAAAAGGTGGTAGCTGATATCATGGACTGAATGGACTCTGCAGCTTTATAGGGATTGGTCTATGCACTGAGGGATGATCTCTCTCCCTCTGTGTGTATGTGTGGATGTATACATATACATGTGATGGTGTACTGAAAATGTGGGATCTGAGCATGATGTGAATGATATGGAATAAGGGGTGGATAACGTCATGGGTTCAGCAGCAGCAGTCATTTTCTCTTTTTCGTAGTAGCTGGTGCAGCACTGTTTTTTGTTTTTGGCTTGGAAACAGTGCTGATAACACCAGTGTTCATAGTTATGGCTTAGAATGTTTAGGCTGGCTAAGGACTTTCTGAGTTTCCTGCTCTGCCAGGGAGGAGGGGAAGCCAGGAGGAAGCAGAGACTGCACCTGACCCAAACTGACCAAAGTGGTATTCCATACCACAGCACGTCATGCCCAGGGTGTAGAAACAGAGAGCAGAGACCTGGAAGGGTGGAGCGGTGTGCACGGCATGTTCGGACTTGGTATGAGGTGATGGGGGCACTGCATGTTCGGGCTTGATATCAGGTGATGGGGGGGTGCACTGCTTGGTCGGGCTGGGTGGAAATTAGTTGGTGCGCTCTTACATTCTTTCCTTGTATTTGCCTCATCATTATTATTGCTGGTGGTAGCAGTAGTGATTTATATTATACCTTAGTTACTAAACTGTTCTTATCTCTACCTGTGGGAGTTGCTTTCTTTCGATTCTCCTCCCCATCCCCCCAGGACTGGGGAAGAAAGAAGGGGGAGTGAATGAGCGGAACTGTGTGAAGGCCTTAAACCATGACAGTAGTAAATGGTCAGTAACTGATTGTCCTAACTACTGTGCATATGTATCTCAAAATTCACTTGTGGTTTTTGTAGGGACTCTTTATTCAGCAATTTTGTTTTGTAATCCTTAATTTTTTATTTATGTCTCCATTGTTATTAATTATTTAAAACGTCTGGATTCCTGAAGATGATTAGGTGATAACTAGTTCTTATAGTACACATGTAACCGCTCTATGCATGTCTTAAAAAGAGTCTTTAAAGTTTATGCGTTTTGTTCAGTTATATTTGCTTCAATCTTTGTTAATGGTTTCATTCCTTTTGCTTCTGTAAAAGTGAAATGTCTGTCTCTTGTGTATTTATAGATTGATTTGGATACTATTGATGTCAGCAATCTCAACAGGCAGTTTTTGTTTCAAAAGAAACATGTTGGAAGATCAAAGTCACAGGTGAGGGAGAAGTCCTCAAAATAATACTGAGTGTTAGAAATATGTCAGTCTTATTTCTACTGTCAAGAGGGAAATGTTGGTTTGTTGATTATGACTATCCACAGCATTTCATTACAAAAGTATTTATATCTCTTAAGGTAGTCAATTTGATACTTAACTGGTATTAAGTCTGTCTTTAGAAGGAAGGAAGAAATACTAAATTGTGGTTTTGATTTGTTTGTTTATTTCTAGGTTGCCAAGGAAAGCGTGTTACAGTTTTATCCAGAGGCTAATATTATAGCTTACCACGATAGCATCATGAAGTATGTTCAGTTTTATGCTCTCTTTGCATGTTTTGATTTGCAAGTACTGTGTTATTTAAGTGCTATGATGGGGTGCTTTAAGATGTTTTACACAGCTACTACAGTAAGAAGAAAAAGCTATAAATGTGAGATTACCACAAACCTCAGTGGGAGTGTGGATTTTGAATGAGTTTTCTTAAGCTCTAGTATTAAGCTGTAGTCATTTATTTGTATCTACTTTTTATTTTATTACTAACAAAATTACTATATAAGTTTCTGCATTGTAAGGTTGCAATAATTAGACTAAAATAAATGTGAATGTTGAGTCTGTAATAAAAAGTCCTTTTTGGGTAACTATCATATATACATGCACAAAACTGTTAAAATTTAGTCGTTATGATCCGTAACCAGTAAGTACAGGATTATGTAGATTTTCATTAGCTGTTTCCCATGTTTTACATTTCTTTGATTTCTTAAAAACTGATATTCTGTCATAGAATCATAAGATAATTAGGGTTGGAAAGGACCTGAAGATCATCTAGTTCCAAACCCTCTGCCATGGGCAGGGATACCTCCCACTAAGTCATGTCACCCAAGGCTCTGTCCAACCTGGCCTTGAACACTGCTGAATTTGCTATTAGCCACTGAAACACTGACTCACTGCATCCTTCTGAAACTGTGAAGTCATCCTGTTTCCTCTGTACTCTCTTGTCACCTTCTTTAAATCAGAAAAATGCAGTGTAAAGATACTAAAGCATTGACATTTTAAAATCTTGTGTCTTGGCTCCTAAGAGTATGGAGGCACAATCAAAGCCAATTGATCTATCACAGTATAATGAATTACCCACAGTCTGAAGAGCTATGGTAATTATAGTGCGCATGTTTTGGCCTCAGCTTGTCTTTTTTAAGGTCTGTTGCCACAGCTCAGCCAATTTACTCATTAGGTCAGAACAGTATAATCACTTGTTAGTTGTCTGTTTCATTGGTCAAATTAATACTAATTGCAATAGTTTCATTCCAGCAGCTTTCATCCAGCTTTAAAATGGGCAGAAGGCAAATGGGGCAGTTAAAGGCTAGCAGTAAACTCATAATACGTGTAATTTATCACAGGAACATCAGTCCACACTTTGGATGTGTATCATTTCTGTCATGGCATAATAATAACTTTGATATACCATTTTAAGTATTGTTTTTTTGTTTTTTTTTTTTGTTTTTTTGTTTTTTTGTTTTTTTTTTTTTTTTCTCTCCTGTAGCCCTGACTATAATGTGGAGTTCTTCCGTCAATTTACGTTGGTTATGAATGCTCTGGATAACAGAGGTGAAGTTTTCACCGTGATTTTATATTGGAGATAAAAGTACTGTTGCTTGTTCATACAAACAGACCTTTAATGTGTTCTACTCTTAGTACTTCTGCAATGTCAGTTAAATAACAAATAACCTCTTAACTTCTCTATAGTTTCACTAATACTTGTGTGCTTTACTAGGAAATTAAAGGGTAGTTAGTGTTTTGACAGGTGTTCAGAAAATAAATATTAACTGCTGTACTGCTGCTTTATGTGAACTGATGATTGTGTGTACATATGTAACTTTATTCAGTTGAGTTTGCTACATTTAAGTGTTGATATGTTTTGTGTTAATTGGAAAATTGTGAAAAAGGTGTAGTGCTCAGTAATGAAATAAGGCCGGATTAAGGACACATGTTTGCATAGGAGGCTAGTTTGAATTTGGAGAAGTAAAACTTTTTTCTAATTGTTTGAGTTTTTCTTTAAAAACTCCTTGATTTGCAGTTGCCCGTAACCATGTGAACAGGATGTGTCTGGCTGCTGATGTTCCTCTTATAGAGAGTGGAACTGCAGGCTACCTTGGACAAGTAACAGTTATCAAAAAGGTTAGTTTGTGTATTATTACTCTTGTCACTTTAAGTTTAAATTGTTGTCTATTTCAGACAACAGGGTACTGGGTGTTTTGAGATACAGTTCAGCTGGTAATAGTATATGCTATCAGTAGCCTTCACAGTGTGACAACTAGATATTTCACTTTTCACCAGGGAGTGACAGAATGTTATGAATGTCATCCCAAACCAACTCAGAAGACTTTTCCAGGCTGCACAATCCGAAATACACCATCAGAACCTATCCACTGCATTGTGTGGGCTAAGTATTTGTTCAAGTAAGTGATTTATTTAAAAAGAAAACAGGTACTGTGATTCACTCCTCTGGTTGCTGAACCTACAGACAGAGAAATAAAGTGAACATGCTCTTTTTTGTTTTGTTTTTTTTTTTTTTTTTCCTTGTGTTCAAATGAATATGAATTATAGGGAAAACCTCCAGTTCTTTGGCGTGGGTTTTAGGGTGCAGATTGTGGCTTTTTTGATTTTAGTATAAAGATGAAAGGTTGGCTAGTACTTAGACTTTGCTTTAATATGACAGAAAATCTGTCAGTTTAGCATAGTAGTGTTTACTTTGTTCTTTATCTGTGTGTGAAGTTAACACATTTTCCAGTTTAATGCATGTAAAGTTTGCTGGGATCTTGGAGGGTTATAGGCAATGCATTCTGTACTGCAGTAAAAATCCAATGCTAGGTGAACTGTTGAGTAAGTTACACCAAACTGGTTTGCTAAATTAATTTTTGTATTGGACATTTTGTGTTGTCAGCGTTAAGACCATGTATGATGAATCCCAACAATTTAAAAAGCAATGTATGAAATGGTGCTCTGATAGCAAGAATTCTAAACTGAGTATATGTCTCTTAGCAAATATTTCAGTCTTTTACAAGATATGATGAAATTCTAGTGTGGTGTTATTGTTCTTAATTATTATATAGCCAGTTGTTTGGAGAAGAAGATGCTGATCAAGAAGTTTCTCCTGACAGAGCTGATCCTGAAGCTGCCTGTGAGTGTGAAATAAGCCAGTAGCTTACCCTGTTATCAAACTGTTCTTGTTCCTGTACATCTCTTAAGGTTAGAGAGTTCAGCTACATTTATTTTAAGATGATTCTATTTACTGCGCCCTTTAGCAGTAATAGTTTGGGATGTATTTACACTAGTTTCCCTAAGAGATCTTCATGTACACAGTGCATAATTTGGTTCCCTCCTACTGTTGCTTATATTTTAAAAAATTTCCATGTTTTTAGTTAACTTGATCTGTAGTGCATACCAGAGGTTTTTTTTGCATAGAGAGTGGGGAAAAAGGAAAAAAAAAAACAACACTGCAAAGTGACAACAGCTTAACAGTTTCACCTCTGAGACGTGTGCCCCTCGTGGGCAGCATAAAACATTATTAAATGATTACTTCAGCTGTTTTGAAGGCTTTTTATAAGATGGGTTGTTGGCATTCACCAAATTTTCTCAGGTAGTGTGCGTAGAACAGCTGTGAGGAACACAATCAATATGCTAGTCATAAAGTTCCAGTTAACATGTCCAAGTGCTAAGATAAGATTTAGATGAATGGGCTTGTATCTGTTGGGAGACTCCTGTGCCATCTTGTCCTGGGTTCAGCAATATCAGTCATTTTTCTCCTTAGTACCTGGTGGAGTGGTGTGGTTTTGACTTTCAGCCTGGGAACAACACTGATAACACTGATGTTTTTAGTTGTTGCTAAGTGATGTTTGCTTAGCTTGTCTTTTGAACTGAGAATTGAGTGGTGTTTGTAGTCACTCTGTATTTTCCATTCCTAGCTGAGGGGTTGCAAGGAAATACCAGGATTGTATGTGAACTCTTCTAGACTGAAACACTTCTGTGTTAATCTGCATAGGATGTATGCCCGTTTTGAGTGATCCTTTTACAGCTATTCAGTATTCTTCTGTAAGGACAGTAATTGTAGTTGCTGTGCAGGTGAATAAGCATTATTGCTTCTTTTGGATCTTTTGATAAATGAATGGACTTGGGAGAGGAAGCTTAGAGAATTCTCTGAACATGAGACAGTAATCACCTAATAGATTGTTCTTACAGGATGTGTAGAGTGAAATCTCTGAGCCTTTAAAACAGTGGCTGCTGGAATCCTTGGAAGGTAGCAGACACAGTGCCACTTACTTAAAGATAACCATGGCAATTATAGTCTGTCCTCAGCCTGTAGCTGAGCTATAGTGGGCAAACTGTCCATAGTAATAGTACTGTTTAAAATCAGTGGACCTACATGGTATATCAGAGGAGAGCCAGTGCAACCTTTGCAAAGGGAACTCATGCCTCACATGGCTCTGCAGGTCCTTTAAAGGAATCAGACCTATGGGCAAACATATCTGGTTTACACTCTCTGGATCTGCAGGGGGCACTCAGAAACTTTTTGTGAGGAACCTGAAGGAGCTCAGCAGCCACGGGGAGAAAAAAGGATGGATATCCTGAAGTGGCTAAACTATTTAAATGATAGAGATAAGTGGCGATTAGAGGAGTGTCTCAGACTGGGGATGGGACCAGTGCTGTTCAGCATTCAGGATTAGGCAAAGTCACGATAATAAAGGTGAGAACTGACTGCAAAAAGTAGTGGAATGCTGCACAATGACTGAGCAATGTGACATTAGGTAGATATGGTGCAGATAAATATGAAGTGATGCAAATCATGCATTGGTGAAGAGGGGAAACATGCACAAGCTTAAACATGGTCTCTGATTTTTCTCATTCAGTCAAGATGTTAATGGATAGTTTTATGAGAATATCACCCTGTTGCTTATTAGGGATCATGATAGCAATTGCTGGATGTGACTGGGAAAGAAACACAAAATTAATAGCATCTGTATGCATGTAATGTTTTTGTATAGAAATAACTTGAGCTTTTTGTGTTGAAATTCTAACTAGCCTAAGACTGAAGACTACTAAAGGAGAATCATTGGACTTACATGAAATCACAACATTATGTGGAGAGTATTGGGGAACAATTGTTCACTCTTTCTGCCAGTAAAGGAAAGAAGTAGCAAGTTAAATTAGTAAGTTGCAGTGACAGAAGCAAACAGGAGTAGTCGCACTGTGTCTAATTCAGCTTTTTTCAGCACAGTAAAGCCATTTTATGTTCCGTGCATAATTTTGGTTATTAACTCCAGGCGAAATGTTTGGATGGGAGCTTTCCTGTTTTTAATTGAAATACTGGTTCATACTTTATTAATAGGGGAGCCAGCAGAAGCAGAAGCCAGAGCACGAGCATCCAATGAAGATGGTGAAATTAAACGTGTTTCCACCAAGGAGTGGGCTAAATCAACTGGATACGATCCGGTTAAACTTTTTACTAAGGTATCTTCTTTACCCCCGTAAATTTCTTTATTTGAAGTGCATGAGGTGCTGTAAAGTTGTCAAACCCCTGTTTGGACACTTAATGCTAGTTATTTATTATACAGTTATGCTGCAACTTCCACCAATTTTTTTTGTCTTTTACGACATCCATCTGGATTGTACAGATGGCTTCAGTAGCTTGTCTATACTGTACAGAAAAAACTTCATTCACATTCCTTTTAATATGAAAAGGAAAACCTGAATTCTATAGGAATTTCACTGGGTATAATCACAAACAATCAGAGATCCTAAAATCTATCAGTCATCTGTGTATAATCAGGCTCTGGCATGAGAAAATACAAACTGGTTTAAGAGTTTGCCTTCAAAATAGTTGCTGAAAGTGGGTAAATAGAGGAAATTTGTATAGAATGTGATGCTGATATGTAGTAATAACTTTACTTTGGAAACACATTGGCATGTAGGTAGGAATACGCTGGCTAGCCACAAAGAGCTGTAGTGATGGCTTCAGCAGGCAAATGAGCCCTGTTATGGGTTCAGCAGTAGCAGTCATTTTTCTCCTTCTTCATAGCTGGTGTAGCACTGTGTTTTTGATTTTTGGGCCTGGGAACAGCACTGATAACACCAGTGTTTTTAGTTACTGCATGGTAACGTTTAGGCTGGCCAAGGACTTTCTTGAGCTTCCTGCTCTGCCAGGGAGGGGAGGAAGCCGGAAAGAAGCAGAGACAGGGCACCTGACCCAAACTGACCAGAGAGGTACTCTATACCACAGCACGTCATGCCCAGGATGGTAAAAACGAAGAGCAGAAACCCAGAAGGGTGGGGGTGCAGTGCTTTGGCTGGCTGGGTATAGGTGGTGAGCTGTTGTATTCTTTCCTTGTATTTGCTTTGTCATTATTATTATTATTGGTGATAGCAGCAGTGGTTTGTATTGTACCTCAGTTACTGGACTGTTCTCATCTCAACCCCTGGGAGTTACATTCTTTTGGTACTTCTCCCAATTTCCCCCTCCTCCCCCAAGTGGGGGGGAAGGAGATAGGGGAATGAGTGGGCAGGCTGAGTGATTTACGCCTTAAACCACGACAAACCCACTACATGTTTGGATTATTGTTTATTTTTACTTTATTCCTTCTCAGATTAATCAGAGTTATATCTGCTTTATGTAATAAGTTTTAGAGTATGTGGAATAAGAAATTTTTCAAATCTGTTTTTATTTGTGTGGTTGAAAATATTTTCAAGGACAGAAATGAGATTTCATAAATGCCATGCTGATCTTTCAATTTTACAGCAGATATAAAAATAAAGTATGTCATTTTTTTCACCTTTCATTTTAATGTGTTTGGGTTTTTTTGTTTGTTTTTTTTTAATGTTTCCTAGCTTTTCAAAGATGACATTAGATACCTGCTGACAATGGATAAGCTGTGGAGGAAAAGAAAACCTCCAGTGCCACTGGACTGGGCTGAGGTACAAAGTCAAGGTAGTTATCCCTTCTCTCACTGTTTATTTGTAAGCCATACTTGCTTTTTATTAAGGCAGCTTTGTGATACTGAATTTTCTCACTAATTGAGTACTGATAATGAACATCTTAATTCTTTGCAATTCCTGAAGATTTAAATTTTTTCTCTATATAGCAAACATTTTTTTTCTAAAACTGTTTTGCAGTTGTTATTTTAGATACTTGGTATTGGCTGTGAAAAATTCACACTCCACAAAATTACGTATCCGTTTATTCTAGGAGCACTGATATATGTATCCCTGAAAGCTGAGGTTTGCTGAAAATTCACATTTGCTGTAATTTGTTCATGTGTAAGCAATTGATGCAAATGTAGTTGCAGTTTCAAATGCAGATTTTTTGTAAAATATTTGGGTTATTATAGTTTAGGGATGTTCTTCAATATAGAAAAGACATAATTTTGCTGAAATTGGAAAATTCTTAGCTCTTTGAAAGAACTTCTGTGAGATTTTTAAGTCTTCCCGATCTTAATTTTTTTTTCCTTTTCCCAAAGAGAAAAACACATCTGATCAACAAAATGAGTCTTCTGCAGTCTTGAAGGATCAGCAGGTTCTCGATGTCAAGAGCTATGCACACTTATTTTCAAAGAGCGTTGAAACCCTGAGACTTCACTTGGCTGAGAAGGGTGATGGAGCAGAGCTGATATGGGATAAAGTTAGTCTGCCAAATACCTAAGAACCAGTTATACTCTACATATGTAGTATAAATATTAATTATACTCAGTCTGTTTCATTCCAAAAGAGTACTCTGGTACTAGTTAGAACAATGTCTGGCACCTCACTGAAATCAGTTTACATATGTAAACAAATTCATACTTTAAACACTGAATTTTGTAACTTGCTGAGTGTAAGGATTAACTGTGATGTAAAATAATTCACCAACTTCAGAAAGCAAAATTCAGAAGTACTTGTCATTTTGATTTTGAAAATATTTTGATAATGCAAATTCACTTTTTTGCTTTTTAGCTTTCTATAAAACATGCTCATAAACAGTGATTTGTAGCTAGGGTTCTACTGAGTTGTACCTTCTAATTAGCTATGATGATAGGTATATGATGTGAGTTTCACTGAAGAAGAAAAGAATTTTCTCTGTTAGCACCACAGTGTAATCCTCCTGCAGTCATTGCCATTTAACATAAAAAAAAAAAAGTCCATAAATACAGGAGGGACAAAATAATAAATTAATATTACAACAGACAGTAAAAATACTTCTTTCTGAAATACCCATTTTTAAAACTGAGTGTAAACCACTGTAAGATTTAGGATTTGGGTATATTTTTGGACATGCAAGGCATTTTATTGGTACTAATATGCTACTGAAATAGTAAGTACAATTGCTAAATGTGTATTTCAAGTATTACTACTCTGACTAAACATACCATCTGAAAGAAGTATAGATTGCTTTTGGAATGGAATACTGCACAGACTTTTTTTAAAAAACTTTCAATTTTTAAGGTTTTAGGTAATGCATGATGCAAGCTTTTTCCAGTGGCTAATGCAATTTTTAAATACTTCATGTATTAATTTCTTGTCAAGGATGATCCTTCTGCACTGGATTTTGTCACTTCTGCTGCGAACCTCAGGATGC
>JASSUY010046156.1:0-48819 GCA_032466535.1 Forpus xanthops
GTATAACACAAACCACTACTGCTACCACCAATAATAATAATGACAAGGCAAATACAAGGAAAGAATGCAACAGCTCACCAAATAATTTCCACTCAGCCTGACCAAGCAGTGCACCCCCATCACCTGATACCAAGTCTAAACATGCAGTGCACACCCGCCCACCCTTTTGGGGCTCTCCTCTGTTTCACATCCTGGGCATGATGTGCTGTGGTATGGAATACCTCTTTGGTCACTTTGCGTCAGGTGCCCTGTCTCTGCTTCCTCCCAGCTTCCTCCAGGCTTCCCCTCCTCCTTGGCAGATCATGAAACTCAGAAAGTCCTTGGTCAGACCAAAACATTGCCAAGCAGTAACTGAAAACACTGGTGTTATCAGTGCCGCTTGCAGGCCCAAAATCAAAAACACAGCGCTGTATCAGCTACCAAGGAGAAAAAATGACTGCTGCTGCTGAACCCAGGACACTTACCCAACACACCACTTCTGGCTTTCCTCTCTGGCTGAGAAACATGCATCTGATCAGATCACAGCATTTAGTGGAGCATGGGGCACCTTGAATATCCAGCTGCCAGTATAAAGCAGCTGTAAATACAAATATAGCTTTCCAGGACAGTATTTTAGTATGTTTATAAGCCCAAAGTGATTGCGTCTGGAATTTTTGGAATTGTAAGGTAAAAATCCAAAGTTTATCTGCACACCGGTAAAATAGACTGATTTTAAACCTCAAGTAGAGAGTAATAAGAGATTCACATTGGAATTTAACTGTATGCTGCTTGATGTGAACAACATTGTCTATAATTTCTCTCAAGAAAAAAAAAGATAAAGGGATGGTTCTACATAAAAATTTGAAGTTTTTATGTGAGAAGCACAATGAATTATCAGTCTGTAAGCTGACACACATATATATATATATAAGTAAAGTGACACTTATTTCTGTCATGCCATTTTAGTTTTCAGCCCCTCTGTTTCAGAGTTTTACTTAGAAAGCATACTTCCACTAGAAAATAGTCCCACAAACTCAATTTGTTAGATTAGCTGGACAAATACAAAAAATTATCATGAATGGTAGTAAATCTTCACCTTATGCAACATTAGACTCTAGTAAAACCAGAATAAATTCAGACAGGCATTTTGTGATCACTGACCTTTTGATGTCTTTTTTGAACTCAAGTCTACGTTATTTATTCATCTTCTTCTGTGCATAGCAAGACATTACTGCAGATAGATCACAAAACTTCAACAGCATAAAGAAGTGTTTCAAAGCAGAAAAAGAAAAAGCAACAAACCTACCCAACACCAAAATATAATATTGCATGTTGACAATTCTGCACTGAAGAACTTTCTGTTCTTTAGAGTTATGAGTAAAACACTCTCATTCCCTTTTTATTAAGCAAGACTCTTTTTGTTTCTCATCAAAACTGACTGCTACTGTAGTTGTACAATAAAACTAGAGAATACAGTACACCCACCTTTCTCCATTTACAAATTATTTTTTATATTCAGCCCTACTCCTAGCCAAAGATGACAATACACCTTAATACAACAAATGAGGTATCTTAATCAGGGAATGTAATGTTTATGCCTACTTGACAAGAAAAGGGAAAGTCGAGGGAGAGACATTCAGCAACTCTCCTGCTATCACACAGCCATCAAATTTGCCATGTGGAAGACAGCACACTCCATTACCATCCTTTGCTTCAAAGCCTGCTCTGAATCAAACCCTCTGGTTTCCATACCAGAGGTTCAAGCACAAGTGAAAATGATGTAGTTGCACTCACAGGCAACACAGCTTAGGTCAGTGAGAAAGTAGAGGGATGAAGAGAAGAGCTCTATGGCCTTTTTCAGGTGATTGACGTGTTGTAAACAAAGATGATTGAAATCCTAGGTCTGAGTAGACACACGGGTGTTAACAGCAGGCAATCAGGGAAATAACTTTGATGACTCATTTTCTGTCTGTATTACTGGCAAAGCTTTATTGTGTTTTCAAAGATACAAAGTATCTTTACAGATGTGAGGGAGTGTACAAAGGGGAAAATCCGTAGGTAAAATATTATTTGTTTTTAAAGTCTTAAAGGTATCAGAATGCCAAGATTTATCTTCTTTGTTGTGCTAGAAAATCTACTGAGAAGGCAAGGAATTGGGACATGGACCATACACTACTTAGGTGGTGAAAGTAGTAACAAAAAAAAAACCCAAGAGCATAATTTTGTTAATGTTTTCTCTCTCTTATCCCAATACAAGACTCACACAGAAAATCCTGGACATATTCCCATCCCTGGCAGTGTTCAAGGCCAGGTTGGATGGGGCTTTGAGCAACCTTGTCTAGTGGAAAGTGTCCCTGCCAGTGGTGGGGGTGGTTTAGAACTAAATGATCTTTAGGGTCCCTTCCAAACCAGTTCTCAAGCGGTCAGTCCTGAGGCCACAACAGCACAAAAAAGCAGTGAGTGACTGGAATGACTTATACTAAAGTGTAAATACAGAGTGCAACACTACCTGTGCTGGCTGACACCCAGAAGTTCTGATCATTATCTCCCTCACCAAAGCCTTCATCTGAAGGTAACAACCTGCTTCAATTTTCTATTCTGCTACAAAGATAGATTCTGAGTAGATACTGCTGAAAAACAAGATTAATATGCAGAAGGTCAAATAGCAGAGTAAACAACAGTATCCTACACCCTGCAAACTAAACAGCAGCACAAGAATACTAAAGCAGCATTCTGTGTTTATTATCATAGCATCTGCAAACAACAAATCCCTACATTGAAATCAGGCTGCCAGAGAAGTTTAACATGAGGATCTAGCAAAATGTAAATACAGATGATTAAGCTGATGTTTTGGATAAGGCAAAGAACAAATAACAGTCTTTATTCAGAATTTTTCTATTTACAGCATGTATGGTACCTGATATATTGAGAGCATAACAGAGCAAAGTGACCCAGGGTTTAGTTTGCATAGCAGTGTAATTTTTTTCTTACATGGAGCCCCAGTCCCCAGAGCATAATAACAACTTTTTCTCCGTAAGTTTGGAGTTGTGGCTGCAGTTATGAGGAGGATAAATATTTCACACCTTTTTCGCAAGAGAGAACAATTCACTTTGTATCTGTCAAAAAAACAGACAAGCATCCCCCTACTCATTGTCAATTTCATGTGCTATATAAAGAAACTGTTCAAGTGGTTCTTGTTAGGAAAAGCCAAATACAACAATCCCTTTAATTATAAATTTAAAAAGCTGAAAGCATCTGTAGCTAGAGGAGCTAAAATGAATTGTCAGCTATTGAGACAATGAGTGAGTTACAGTATTTGCACAAAATGCCACTTAGAAACAGCTCTCTCCCCATCTTCTATTAGTAAAGTATCAGAAGATAAAAAAAATACAAGAAAATAGGAATTCAATAAAGGAACAAAATAGAAGTTGAGATAAAAAAGGCTGCTATCAGGAGAAGTGGATAGATTAGCAGGCAGAAATTCTAAAGATTGCAAAAGTAAATACATTATTTCCTTGCAAATACGTCCTAATAAGACATTTTACTTGTCCATCTGATAAACTGATTTGCAGCAGTCCCTCATTCCTCTAGGGTCTGAAGTCCACTTATGGCCTGCATACAGGGTAATATTTGCTAATTTGAAGCCTGTTTCACAGAAGCAGACACTGAAAGAGTGGTGCTGAGTAATTTTCCAGGCAAATGGCTTTGCATGACTTACTGGTGTGGTTTAAGCCCAGCCATAACTCAGAACCATGCAGCCGCTCTGTCACTCCCCCCCTTCCTGAAGGGATGGGGAGGAGAATCGAAAGTTTTTGGGTTTGAGATAAGAACAGTCCAGTAACTGAGGTAGAATGCCAACCACTGCTACTACCACCAATAATAATAATGATAAGGGAAATAGTAAGGGAAGCAAATACAACTGCTCACCACCCATCAACCGATAGCCAGTGCAACCGAGCAGTGATCTTACCCTTCTGGGTAACTGCCCCCAGTTTATATAGTGGGCATGATGTGCTGTGGTATGGAATATCTCTTTGGTCAGTTTGGGCCAGGTGTCCCGTCTCTGCTTCCTCCCAGCTTCCCCTCCTCTCTGGCAGAGCATTAGGCTCAGAAAGTCCTTGGTCAGACAAAACATTACTGAGAAGCAACTATAGTCATTGGTGTTATCAGCATTGTTCCCAGGCTGAAAGTCAAAGGGACCCCTTGGGTGTGTGCCTAAACATGTGTTGGAGTCTTTGTCTTTAACAAAAACAAAATTATCTATTAATTTTTATGGGAAAAATTTGAGGCCTCTTTAACAGGCTGTGAAGTAGTGCTTACAGCAAGAAAGGACTATTTCATCACTAAGTCATTTTGTTTGGGCTCAGACTTATAACTGAAATACAAAAGGGATAGTTACTTGTGCTAGCTAAGTGAAAAAGGCTAAGTTTAAGCAATAGATTTAGTCAAGAGCAGAGGCGGGATGATATTTGTAGAAATTTCTATTGAACAAGCCATATGATTGAAAAAATCACACCAGTTTTCAGATATGCAAGCCTGAAATAGAAACAGCAGTTTTCAAAGCTCCATGCAAGCTGAGAAATCCATTCTACAGAGGTTAGCTAGAAGAGTAACCATAAGATCATTTTTGAAAGCAAAGGTAGTTAGCATCCCTGTGGAATAAAGTAATGTGATGAGTGTGAGGAAAAAAGAAAATAGGTAATTTCACCCTTGGGAGAACAAATCCTGGTCACAAAGACAAGTAATGGATCTCCTGTGGACCACACAGATTTTAATGAACCATAAACCACTCAGGAGAATCCACGTTTCTGGATGCTAATAGTATCCTGAAGTTTAGCTTTTTATGCTCATCTTTGGGAGCTTTTCAAATAAAGGACCTACAGGTCTGAGGATGAGGACCAGGGAGAGTGATTGCTTTCTACAGAATATTTACTCCTTGTCAGTACTTGTTTCATTTCCCTTTATAGATTGCCAGTGAGAGCTTATTCTGGTACAATATGGTTTCTTAGCTTCTTCCCTGCTGAAAAAGCACTTTGGGTTCATTCCTGGAAAGGCAGATGCAGAATCTGAGAATGGCAACAGCATTTCTGTGAGGAACATTTGCTGTTGCACAAAAGCAGAGATGAACAAGCAAGTTCTATATATTTTTTTCCTTCAGCTATGTTTTAAGTGTGTTATGAAGCATAAAGAGCTTTGTTTGTGCTCAGGTTAACACAAATGTGGATTTGTATGAAGTTCAACACAGATGGTTCTGTGAAGGTTTCTTTCAATACATGGGCTTCTTTAGTACAGTTTTGAGTGCTTAATGAATTTCAGGTAATACCAGAGAAGGATATTATACGACAACCAAAGTTATAAGACTAGAAGAGCTTGCTTTGTACTAAAGTAGCTCCTTGTAAATTTCAAGCAGTTCTTTCAGAAGCTTTCATCTTTCTCTAGGGACACATCCCCTACATGTAAAAATCTTTCATATTGAAGGCTCTCTTTGGAGCAGAGACAAAGGTATGTGATCTTCAACTATGACATCTATCTCATACATATTGTATATATAGGTAGCTATAATATATATATTTAGATATCTCTATATACCTTATGTATATCTATATATATCTTGATACCTGTCATTAAGGTTGTTGAAATTAACTGCAGCAGCTGTGTTAGCTATCAATCTTCTTTATAGGTAGTTAACCTATACCTTTATGTGGTTGGCTGTTTTAAGAAAAAGGACATCATAAAAATGAAATCCATAATGGAGATTCAGGAGCAAGGAAACTCCAGTATCTGTACCTACAATAGCACTATATTCCTATGATGCTAGATATATCACAGGCATAGTCATACAATTGTTAAGAAGTGCTTTTCTGTGATAGCCCATGACAAATTTGATGGTGTGGTGCCAGTGGAGACACAACTAATTACTACAGTGTGGGAAGGAAGTATTTATTTATTTATTTTTATATATTTAAAGCTGCTGCAAGTGAAGATGAAGGGAGAAGATCAACAATAGCTTTCAACACAGTAATGTGAATGCTGCCTCTCTTGTAAACATGAGAACAGTTTGAATCAGCATGGTCCAAATTGCTAGTGTAGGGGATAGTGGAACCAGACATTTCAATATGTAAACTGTCAAAGCAACAGTACATAATTGGCAAAACAAGCATATATAAAGCCAACCTAACCACAGTGACTTTTCTTACTCTTGACAAAATTCACATTCTTCTGCACAGAGATAAGTTTGGCAAGATGCCCTTGTCTTCGTTAGACTGAGGAAGCGATTCGAGGGCATTACAGATAGTTAGCGCTGTAGTTGTCACTCCAGTTTTAGAAGGGATCTAAAATCAAGGTGCCACTGAGAGGTGCATCCAAGTGAAAGCAGAGAGAGGGGATTTAAGAGAACCTGTTAAAGCAGTGCTTAGTTCAGTACCATTCAAATCTATGCCTTGCATTCACTCCTGCGGAGTTCCACAGGAAAAGAGTCTACATATTTTCAAGAAGCTATAAATTAGGGATGTTATTTTCTCTTCTCAAAGACTCACTGGCATAGGCATCATGCTGAGCTGCAAGCCTTGAGGCCTAAATAGAAATAGTTACCAGAAACCAGATTTGAATCCTTTATTTGACTATAGGAACATTTTCAATAGCAGCATTCAACCTCAAAACACATTAGTAACATCTGAGCTAGTAGCT
This sequence comes from Forpus xanthops, assembly GCA_032466535.1. NCBI lineage: Eukaryota > Metazoa > Chordata > Aves > Psittaciformes > Psittacidae > Forpus > Forpus xanthops. The sequence continues at coordinate 6,667 of JASSUY010046156.1, forward strand.
TTCGTTTCATGTTTTTAAGTGCATGAAGCATTATTCCATCTTATGGATGCCATGCCAAAGCTAGACTTGACTGTGAAAACTGCTCCAGCAACAAATTGCAAATCAAGAAGAACATTTGACTAATATTACTATTTATCTAAGATGACCCCCTTCAGGAGCTGTCTGTGACTGCAGCTTCGTTTTCAACAATATCTCTCTATACTATTTGGCACCGGAACCAGTCTGAATTGGAGTTTAATAGAGTTATCCTGAAAGGACAAAGCAAGGCTTGAGTTTCATCTGCTAGGAACTAACTTCAGGCTTCTTTTCCTTGCTTTGTGCAACTGCATAATTTGCACACAGCTACCAGAAGAAATGTCAGTCTACAACTCGAGTTGCAAGCACTATACATCACATAGGCCAATAGCTCAGAGTCTCTCCAGGACCCAATCATCTCCTCTTGACTTTGCATTTGGATACTGTCAGAGAAGTCTGAAAAGGAATAGGCAATGGAGAGGTCAAAAAGACATCCCCCATGTATTTCTAATCAAAAAGGGCTTGAATTCTGGATACTAGACCAAGGCACCACAAACAATTGAGACAGTATTTGCTACGAAATGGGAAGTCATTGTGCTTCTAACTCTAGGCAAGCTTATTTCAAAGTTGGCTTCCACGACTGCACGCCATCACTCAGCAGTAGCTACAAAGATAGTGGATCCCAGCTGACAAGACCAAGATGACTCTTTAAGCAAAGATTGAACAGGGCTTAATGAATATGTGGATTCTATTAGTAAAAGATATGTGCTTGCAAATTGAAGAACTATGCTCCACAGGAGAGGCAGTACTCTGGTGCACACTGAGAGTCCAAGCTAAAACTTGGGAGAGAGCAGAGTTTAACTGGCACTTGGCAAAATACAGAGCAGCAGCACCCACAATTATGCTGTTGATACTTGTCAGTTATTAAGCTTCAATTCTTATATAACTCTTCCCATGACACTCTTAAGTGCTACAGAAACATCAAACTTTTATTGCTGTGAAGAGAAATCTATGTTCTTCTTGCCTTTTGGGAGATGCCTGTAACATTTCTGACATCTTTGACTCAACTTGGATATTTTTTTTGATTTCTGATTGTGTTCTTTGAGGCTGTGAAGCAAGTGTCAATAGGCAAGACCTAAATGAGCGTCTACCACTTTATTATATAAAGTTTCTCTCAGCTTATCCTTATATCTCTGGGCTCTCAAAACAATGCTCAGCATAGTAAGTTGATAGGCCATACTATTTTGATTAAGGTCCCATCACACTTCATAGAATAGTTGCAGTAACAATCTTTTTTACTCTGAAAAATAAGTTCTAGGAGAGAGGGAGCACTGCCTCACTTGTAGGTGCAAGCTCATGCTTTACTTTGACCACCAAGCTGGTTTCCCTCTTACTAACCTGCCTATCATCATGACAATGAAGGAGACTCATACTATATTTCCCTCCATTAAGACATCCCTCTGTCAAACTGAAAACATTTCAGAACCAGCTCACTTTATGAATGCATATAGGTTGATGGATGCCAAAGGAACAAAGAGTTTGAACTTAAGGAGTGTCAGCACTATCTATGAAGTAGACAAGTAAGCCAAAAGTTAACATGTTATACACTTGCCTAAATCTTCATCTTTTTTATCAAAAAAAAGAGTACTCTACCAGCTTTTAACATTTATCTAGCATTGCTTCCTTTCCACACATTGTTACCTGTCTTATTCCTGACTATAATGGCACTCATGCTGTCAGTGATCAGTTTGGTGATCTTCACACTAACCTGTACAGCATTTTTTCTTCTAACATTATCTTCTCCAGAATCTATCATTTTATGACATAGAAAAAGCAACCAACAGTGAAGTCCCAGTACAGTGACTAAGAGCACCAGTTACATTCCTCAAACAAGGAGCTTCATTGTATTTAGTCTATAGATTTTAAATAGCATCTCACCTTGCCACACAAAGGGAATAGTTTTTCCCCCACAGAGGGATAGCAGCTGTGTCCTCAGATATTGGACTACAAATAATAAAAGCCGGGCTAGTTAATATACAAGCTAATATAGTATCATAGTCACTACCAGAAAACGTATTTTAAGAGAAAGCTTTTCCATTTATAGTATTTGACTTGCATCACTGTTGTCAACATGAGACGGAAGAAATTACCTTATCAGGCATTTTCTGAAGAGCTGGCAGATTCTCCTTCTTGCTTAATGCAAGCTAAACCGTACTTGATCTCCATAGAAACAATAGGAAACTAATACGTTCAGAAAAAGGTGGACAATCTACTAACATGGGAATTGTGTTCAGCTTATATCTACATTGTAGACACATTTAGTGCTAGCCAAGTCACAGCTGGGCAATAGCAGCTATAAATCTACATCCTTGCATTGTACACTGCCACCCTTTCGACTTTTTACCTTTCTTCTTGGATCTTAACATCTCTTCAGGAGAGCATCTACAAAACATTGGAACATATATCTGTATCTCAGCTGATTATCTTCACCTGGCTTCCAAATAGGCTATGTAATCTAAGCCATATCAGGCTTTAACCATTCTCCTCCAACTACGCTTCTTACCATGAAGTCATGTCTGGCAAAAGAGTTTTCTTACCCAAGACAGGCTGCTGCCTCTCCTCCCCACCCCACTCTTGACACTCTGCAAATCTGAGAAGGGTCCCAGCAGACATCCTACTAAGTGGCACCTAGAGGTTGCCCAGAAATCTTCTTAATATCTTATCTATCAATATCAACATGCTCTTAGCAGCAGGTGTCATGGTTTAAAACTAGCCAGTAACTACGTACCACGCAGCAGCTCATTCACCTCCTACTTCCCCCCCAGTAAGAATGGGGAGGAGAATCAAAGGAATGTAAAACCCACAAATTGAGATAAGAACAGTTTAAAATGTAAAATAAAGCACAATACTAATATTACTAATCATAATTATAAAGGAAATAACAAGAGGAGAGAAGATAAAACTAAAAAGGGAAAAGAAAACCAATAAACAAAAGTGATGGACAATGCAACTGCTCACCACCTGCTGACTGATACCCAGTCCAAGCCAAGCAGCAGTCTGGGCCTTCTTGGTGTCTCATCCTAGCTTATATACAGGGCACGATGTGCTGTGGTATGAAATACCCCTTTGGCTAGTTTGAGTCAGGTGTCCTATCTCTGCTTCCTTCCAGCTTCTTGTCCCCATCCTCACTGGCAAAGCATGAGACTGAAAAACTCTTGATCAGGGAAGTGCTACTTAGCAACAACTAAAACATCGATGTGTTATTAGCATTGTTCTCGGGCTAAAACCAAAACACAGCACTGCACCAGCTACTAGAAAGAAAATTAACTATCACAGCCAAAACCAGGATAGTATGTGTTCCGTCATCAGATAACAAACAGAAATCATGTCTGAGCTTACAATCTTCACCAAGAGATTCCTAACGCCATACTAAAATGTTTCTAGGGATATCATCTTTCAAGTAATTTTCCTCCTTACCTGAAAGAAGTAGCATCCTAAACCCCACCAGCTGGCTGGGCCAAGTCAGACAGCATGCAGTAACCAGTAAGCATGGAGATCCTTCAATAGTTCTCTCAAAGTCATTGACAACAGGCCATGAAAACATTAGACAATGCAATGCTACTTGCAGCAGTTATTTCTGTGGTTATTTCATCCTTCTGAAGAGCAATAAAGTGCCAGATTAAGCACTGTAGTTGGCAAACTGAAATTGCACCCACCTTTAGAAAAGTCTTTTCACAGTATGCTCACCCTACAAATCCAGCCTATTTGGAACTAGTGGTGAAGAGACATTCTCTACTGCACCGAAAGGGGACTTTACAAACAGACTCTCCAAAAATGTGTAGGTAGTAGCACCCATCCTGTAAGCCTTGGTTATTAAAGATAATATATTCTATACACTAGCCTGTCTAACAAAAAAAAGGACAGCTAACAATTATCAACATAGCAGCACAAACTGGGTGTAAAGCACTGGCTTTATTGATAGTTCTTAGAATATTTTATATATTACATGCCCTGTAAGACTGGTGAGACTAGAAATGCAACAGCTCCTTGCAGAGTTATTATTTTAACTACTTATAAAAAGCAAACTGCAGCAGTGTTTCCCTGTGTACAGCAGGACATATCATCAAGATGCGCACACGGTAACAGGTATGCAAGCAACAAACACTTACCTTGAGATATAGTACTGTGCATTTCTTTTCCAGTAGAGTTCCTCTGAAAAAAGAAGCTGAAGTTATGCATTGTAGCCTTGTGACACTGCAGGGACTCAGGGCCAGCCAGTCAGAGCAGAAGCCCTGCAATATCTTTTCATCATATGCACATTTACAGAAGTTCTAATTAAGGAAAGAAAATCATCTTCATCATCTTTAGGTTACAGCAGTGTAGCACTTGGTCCTCCAAGTCATGTGCTCTTACATTCCCTTTCTGTTTCCACCACTACCATTTAAAAATCTTTTCAGAAGTTCAGAATAAATAAAGAATCCAAGTCACATATAGAACATACTCACAAAAATACCCTTACTCACCTAAATTCAGTTAAAACCCAAGCTCTTTCCCCAACCAAAAGAAAACAAATTTAGAATAGACCAGCTTCCAAAGACTACTAAGCACTACCATAGCAGCAGCATTTTAGCAGCATAACTACATGAGATATTCACATACAGAAATACTACACAGACTACTGAAAAAAAAAAACTTTATGAAAACCCTGTTGAAAAATACAAACTACTTTGATAGCTTAAATAAAACTAACTCCAAACTCTTCATGCATAAATCTGATGTCTTAAAGTAGTCTAACTACTATCTCAGAGTTTACATAGCATTGCTGATGATTGGCATTGAGATTGAGAGTTCAGCAAAGGAGTAAAAATAAAGCATCTCCTGTTCTTAGCAATAAGAGAAAATAATTTGGGTCTCTTCATAGACTTCATGGCTCAGCAATAAGCACTTCACCATGTCTGATTCTAATTAATACCTCTGATTCTCTGATTAGAAGCAGCATGTCATTCAGGTGACTTCATTTGAAAAAAAATCAGTGTTTCATTTCATTAGTAAACACTTGTGTAAGAAGGACTTCTAAGTGTAAGTGGTTATTCTTGAACCTTCATTAAGGGAAAGGTGTTAGAGTTAAAAGAGGGGAAGACATGGGAAGGAAATACAAAAAAATAAAAAGAAAACAAAACCAAAAAAAACTCAAAACTAAAAACATCAAACCAAGAAAAAGCACAAAAACACAACACAAAAACTTGAACAAATTTGATGTCTAACATAAGTATTTTTTCCAGGAAAAAAAACAAGGTAATCAGTGATAAGTCTCTCGTGTTTACTTGCAAGTGGGTCATATCGCAATTTTATGCACCCTGGGGAAATCCTGCTGCCTTATTTTGCTGTGCTTCACTAACAAAATGGGTATGATAGTACTGCCTTGACTCATGAGTTTAGAAAAAAGATTAATCTGCTTCTAAATGTAGACAGGCTTTGGGAAAGAAAAGGATTGCACAGAGTGACATTATCCCAGGCCATTAGAAGATAATGTGGCATTTCCACTGCAATGGCCAAACACAAATATCCACACACCCATTGTGTGCTTGACAAGAGGCAGGAAAAGATGGCACAGAAAGATACTTCTCCTGATGATACAGACATGTTTTAGGGCTTGTCAGATTATCTGCTAGTGCAAATTGTGAGGCCCTCACAGATAAATCAGCTATTTGATATCACCTAATGCCTACTCCCTACTGGATGAGAAGTAAAATTAAGTAGTTAACTTTATTTCATTTGGGACCCATATCAGAAGCAACATCTCAAATCATCTAATTTGAATGCTAATTAGAACCTGCCAGTGGAAACCAGAGGCTAGGGGTTGAGTCTCATCTCCTCCTAAATGCGCCCATTTGTTCCTTCTATCCCTTACAAGCTTGTAGAAGACACATTTGGATCTGCTCTCTCAGAAGAAGGGGAGCCATCATTCATAATTAAAAGTACAAAGAGAAATACAGGGCAAAGTTAGATTAGCCTTTTAATTAGCTTAGATAAAAGAAAGAATACACATTTCACAGTGAACTACAATATAAAGTGTATAAATATGGAACCAGATCCTCATCTTATTTTCAGCAGCAAAAATAAAGTTACTTTAGAGATCTGACAATCTTCTTCTCCCCTTCTGAAAGTGAGAGGACTTTTTTTATTAGTATTATTTTAGTTTGTATTATTTTTATTTAGAAATGAATCAGCAAAAATGAGGAGGAGATGAGCAGGCAGGAGAAAGGTCTCACCTCTGACACTGAGAGCATTCTTAAGAGTCTTTGTAAGTTCTATCCTCCTATTATCACTATCAATTTAAATGATTATGCATGATGAAATGGCACAGAAGAAAGCAGGGCTTGAGAAGGGAGTGTACGCCAGCAAGTGGGTCTTTTTTCCAGTTCAACAATCCAGGTAGCTGGAGAGCAACTATGACCAGTTAATCAGACCAGTTAAATCTCACTAAAAGCATGATGGCTCTCCACCCGTTATGTACAGACCCTTCCACATACATCTGGTTGCCCAGGATTAAAGTACAAATCTAAATAAGAACAAAAGTGTCTCTGCTGTTTCATAATCCGGAGCCTGTTATCCTACAAGGGCACACTAGGAGCTGGATAAAGTCCAGCACAGCAAGTGCTGTGCATGCAAACCCAAGCACTAAGGAGCTTGCATACAGAGGGAATACTAAGGAAGCTAGTCGGCTGTAATCTCTCTGCTGCATGCCTAGAAATCCACTCCCACCAAAATGAAGGTGAAATGCCGGAGGGGAATATTTAAGTGCCTAATTTGCATGCTGAATCTTACACAAGTTCCTAACCTCCGGTACGTTGTTATTTTCCATGTTTTTCCCACATCTCTCTAGTGTAAAAGACCCATGATGATTTTAATATGCACCTGCATCTCCTTCCACTCTGATACTGTTTGAGCCACAGCACGGAAACCTATCTGTCAGAGGCCAAACCCAATGCTCAGTCACTCACCAGCCCACATACACCTCTATTTAAGAAAAAGACTGCAATCTGTGGCAGCCTGCCCTCCCGGCCTGCGTCAGTGCCTGACTCACCCTGAACACACAAATCCTCCCCCCTCCGCTGATCCCCCAGACGGTGCTTTTAGTCTGCAGACGTTAATTCAGTAAAACATTCACACAAAAGATGGTGCCTGTACACCCCGCAGCCAACCACCCACCCCCTGGGCCAGGTTTCAGTGGCACTCCCTGCCTCCAGGCTCTTTGTGCATAGTTAAGCTCCACTTCCACTCCTGCAGTGGTTTCTGCCCTCTGTGCTCCCATCTTTGGTAGCTCCAAAGATCCACCATGAGTCATCCCTGCCAGTGTGCATGGGAATAGGTAGGGGTCCTATCAAGTGAGCTCTGATTAGCGGATACCCTTGCTAGCGCCCTCCAGGCCCTTGCACAGGCAGCACAAGTGCTGCAGTAGAAGCAAGGGCACCATGCTTTTTGCATGGAAAAAGCGGGGCATAGGAAAGGGGCATGTGTCAGAGATTCGGGAGGAAGTCTGGGAAATTAAATGTGAAGAGATTAATTAACTTCAAAATCACACAGGACATCTGCAACAGAACTGGAGGCAACACCTGAATCCCATAGCCTGGCTGTAACATCCTGCATCCTTTGGAGGAAGCAAGCAGTGCCTACAGTGGCAGGTTTGGGCTCATCACCAAAGAGAGAACAATGTTAACCTTTCTCATCCGTAGATCATCAACTTATTCTGTTGGTAATCATCTTGACCTGCAGAGCCACGCTGTGTAATGATCAGGGTGCTGTACCCTCAGAGACATTCTGGCACAAAGTCGCACCTTTTACGTGGGCCTTGCAAAACCTAGCACCAAACATAAAAAAAAGCAATGGCCATGTTGTTGCATGGAACCTGGTGTTTATATTCAAGAGGCATATAATGCTATACTGAGAGATTTTTCTTACAGGCACTTTAATGCTTCTCAATCATTTTTTTACTGTCTGTTTATTAAAGTTACCATTTATCTTCAAAACAAATAAATATATGCTTCTGGTCCTTATTTGAATTGACAATATAGCTTGGAATTTCAGTGGTTCTGGGCAAATGAATCAGCACATCTATAAATAAACCAGACTAAGTCTGAGGTCCTGTTTCCTATCTCATGTCTGATTCACTAGAAAATCACTTCAGAGGATAAGAGCTAATTTCTGCTTTCACAAAGTCATAAGTATTCCGAAGTCATAAGGAATGCCTTTATTCGTTTTGCCCATTTAAAAAGTCAGAATGCACTGCACTGCATAAAAATGATCTGTACTTGCAGCTTAAGAAAACAGTTCTTGAAATAGAGCTAAATTAGGTTTAACCATCCCTCACACATCTCAGCCTGAAGGAGCACCCTAGCAACAACCTTTCACATTTTACAAACATTTGCTACTAATTATGGGTTCTTAGAGCAATAATACACGGCTCCACGCTTCAAGGAAAGAGGCCAAAAGCAGCCTAAAAAGTAACCCTTAGCTTTTAATTTAAACCAGTACCATACAAGTTCTCAAATATACATTGCAAAAGCTTCCCAAAACACTGCTCTGATTAATGGCTCTGAAAACTTGTAAAAGCTCAGCTGTCAAGCATTAAAATGTAGGCTGAGAAAAAGCACATGTAGAACAGCTAAATAGAAATCGTTTGAAATAGTTTCTCTCTATACCTTTAACAAGAGTAGCACGATACAGCAACACACAGTGAAACTCTGAAGAGCCACAAGGGTCACTTTGTACCAGTTCAAGGGCTCCCATACCTGCTTCCAGCAAGTTACTCATGCCCCAGCAAGCCTTCACTCATCTCTGATACATCAGCCAGCCTTCCCTTATCTACTCTTATTCCCAAACACAGTCTTCTCTACTCTAAAAGCTCCCCTATTTACTGCTTGAGCTACTTTTAGTCTTAAAGTGCTCTTGAATTTCCCTTGACCTGAAGCAGGAGCCAGAAAGAAGCAGGCACAGAAGAAATACTATCCTTTCCAGATTCCGCTTGTTTTTATTCTCAGATCTCACCGTAGCAAGCCGCCAAGCCATACTCCAGCTTATTTGCTCCAGAAGACACTGCTTGAGCAAGGAGGCTGGACAAGGCAACCTCCTGATGTCCACTCCAGCCTCAACCCTTCTGTGATTCACATTCATTGTGCTTACAATAGAAATTTAGCATGGATAACCCTTTCCTGGGAAGTGGTGCTGGGTAACCTCAGGCATAGCTGACATGTGAGGATGTGTTGGCTAGAACCCTTCTAGCAAGAGACTCTGGAAGATACATCTGTCCAAGATGAACTCTGGTCTTAAAGCAGAGTATCAGCTGGTAGAGATGTCTATAGCAAAGAAAATGAGAGTCTGGGGTTTAGTTTTGGGTTTTAATTTCCTGCTTTTCTCACTTGGTACTATTTACCATTTCCAAGATAATTTTTAGTGATTTGAATCTCTGTCCACTCTCTTCATGATACCTTTTCAATTTTCTTCATGAAAGGGTAAGGAAGTTATTACAAAGCAATTTTATTTGTTATTAATGCAAGAATTGCATTGGCATAGAAGCTTAAAAATTAAGAATGATAGAAATAAGACACTAGACTACTGGCATTGACTCTAAAATAATTATTTAAGTTATAGCAGCATTTCTCCTTCTCTCAGGAAGTGAGAATATAAGAAAAGCCAAGGAAGTAAAAACTCTATTGTTTGCTGAGGCTAGAGTCTCCTTCCAAGGGCTTAACAGTGGATTTCAGCATCACAGGCTTTCCAGTTCTCTGTGTGCTTAAAACCAAGAATGAAAAAGAAAATGGTGGGATTTTTCAGAATGTAATGCATTGGGAAAGGAATGTTCTCTTTTAGGGACCAGTTACTATGTCCCCTGCCATGAGGCTGAAGCCTGTTCATACTAGTGCAAAACTATTACTGTAATAGCCAAAGCTACCTCTGAGTCTCCCTAGGTCTGTTGGATAATTTATTGCCAAATATCAAGCATGTCTCATGCAAATTCCATTTGTCAATGATGACCTGTTGAGCCACAGTGCTTCTAATATATAGAAAGGAGGCATTAAGTCTTTATCTACCACACCAAAGTGCTATATGGGACAGCGCTGCGCTACTTTAAAAGGCTTACTGAAAATCCAGTGTCTGTGTGAAGGGCAAGTTGGTGGAGGAGATGAAAGGACTCACAGGCCCCCTAGAGACACAGATTGTGATACTCATATAAAATACCAGGGTTCAACATTGCAGCAAAATAATGAACCTGCAACTGCTTGATGATTGTACTGCTGTGTCTTCTACTCGTTTTTTGAGTATTCAGTTAGCTATAGATGTGAAGAAAAAAAACCCAACCTGCTGTATCTGAGCTTCCCCCAGGAAAAAAAAAAAAAAAAAGAACAAAACCAGACAAACTTGGATCTGAGTCTTCTGGAGCTTTGAGAAAATCTAAACTCCAAGCACTTCAGTTCTAGACAACACCGACCTAAATCTAGCATTAACCTTCAATTTCCTGTGTTTGTCATGAGATCACATAGATGTTGAATTAAAAACTGATGGGCTTCAACAATTTGATAGTGATGGCAAAATGTTTTCTTGCTGCTTCAGGATAAAAATTCCATTCTGAAGAAAGTAAGCTTCTATCCCAAAGGCATCTCAAGATTTCATTAGACTGTGAGCTTTGTTTTAAGAAAGTGTATATTTAATTGGGAAATATTTTTTTGCTTCTACAGTATATCAGAAAACTGGTACATGTTATATGACAAAAGTTTCTTGTTGAAGTGTTTGGAAATGATTGGGATGTGTAACCTGCTGAAAAAATGATGTTGATAAATTTAGTTACAACCTTTGTGATAGACAGAGAACAGGCCTTTTAACACGAATTTTAAAAAATATCAGCAATAAGTGTACTATGTACAATTATTATGTCATTAGACTAAAGCTGAGCTGAGATAGGATGAGAGAGTTGGGGTCGTTCAGCCTGGAGAAGAGAAGGCTGCGTGGAGACCTCATAGCAGCCTTCCAGTGTCTGAAGGGGGCCTATAGGCATGTTGAGGATGGTCTCTTCATGAGGGACTGTACTGAGAGGACAAGGAGTAATGTGTTCAAACTTAAAGAGGAGAAGTTTAGATTGGATGTGAGGAAGAAATTCTTTACTGTGAGGGTGGTGAGGCACTGGAATGGGTTGCCCAGGGAAGTTGTGAATGCTCCATCTCTGGCAGTGTTCAAAGTTGGGTTGGACATAGCCTTGGGTGACATGGTTTAGTGGGAGGTGTTCCTGCCCATGGCAGGGGAGTTGGAACTAGATGATCGTAAGATCCTTTTCAGCCCTAACTGTTCTGTGATTCTATGATGCAGCTGCTACAGGGTTGAACTATCCAATTAGAAATATGAAATGAACAAAGTTTGCCATTGGATCTGAAATTATGATTAATCAGATAATTTGCCAGTACATTATTTGATACATAACTGATGCACTAATTCTTGGAGATACACTTTTAATTCTTTAAAGTTTTGGCTTTTTGAGCCTATAGCAAAAGCAGAGCTTCTGTTGCCCTCTCTGCTCTGTTGTTTTTGCATATGGCAACTTCCAATTTACAAAGAACTCATTCTTTCTCTGGCATACTTCATCCTCAGTGTTTAAGAAAATTATACTTCCAAACACTCCTGATCAATATTCAAGCTGTGAGGCTTCCTGTTAGTTGTGACTCTTTGGAAGTCTCTTCCAGTGTTTCCAGGGACTTTTCTTAATTAACCCAGTCTCAAGCCTCAACCAACTGTAAACACCAGCATGTGTATTCTTGGTATGATTCATGTGCGGTTGGTTTTACAGATGACATGAAGACTCAAAATTCAGACACGCATAAGGCTGAAGCCAACTGTAAAGCAGGGAGGTGCCATTAAAATGGTGGGAGCAAGAGCCAATAAAGAGGGATGATTGCAACATCCCCTTAGGAGGGAATAAAAATAAACAGCTCACGACAGATGGGAGATGAAACCAAGTAACACACTACATGATTTACATTTCTTCTCCTTCTTACTATCCTAAGCTTTGCAGTTTGTTTTCTCTCAGAGATAATGAAGTCCTGTTACCTGTTGAAGGTAAAAGGGAGAAATCAGGGATTCTGTTTGTAACAATTAACTGCAATTTTCTCTTTCAGCCAGCAGGACAGGGATTAGGGCTCAAATCAGGACAAGCGCCAGTTTTAAGTTTGATAGAAAAGATTAAATTTCACCTTCTTGTACAAATGAAATTATGTTGTGTTAAGGAGTTGCATTGCTTTGAGTACAAAATGAAACAGCAGCATTTGCTACCTGTTGCTGAGTCTAGTTATCACCCATTACCATGTTCTTTTCATCTTTTTTTACAAAAGGTTTTCACCTTAAGAAGGAGCAGTGGGGTCAGCAGACAATGCACATAAATGCTCTGCAGTAAGGCATATCTTGAACCCTTTAAATGTCAAAATCCCTACTATTTTGTTTATAAAGCAGCTTTAATAAGTATTTTAGAGCTCTGTTGAAGCACAGCCCCAAAGCAAGGTCATCTCTCCTAGTTTTGATATCCACAAAGTAGTACACCCCATAAGCCTCAGAATTAAATGTCATCCATGTTTGCTCCAGTGTTATTGATCCAAGGCATCATAATGTTTTGTGGTTCAGTTTGGCTCTGTGAGTCATCTATAATATATTTTTAAATGGAAATAGGCTGATGATGCGGTGAAACAAAGCTCGTTAATTCCATGGAAGTTCAAGACTAGCATTCAGCAATTACGTAAGGAAAAAAACTAGGCAAAACATTTGGATCTATGTAAGAATGTGCAGAGGAGCACATTTTCTCCACTTTCTATTTATAAATATTTTATTTATATTGCACGTGCTAGTCCGTATTTTAGACCGGTTTTACATTACTGGTAAAACTTACATGGCTTAACCAGTGGTTGAAGCCTTCAAGTAAATGAAGATTCTCAGATAATGTAAGCCAAGCTTCCCAGTGAGTATGAAAATAAATGCATCAAAGCATACACTTTTTTTCTTTTCAAGTTAGCTGTAAATAAAGTTATATTGGTCAGAATTCTCCCCTCAGGAATATATATTTTTTCAGAGGGAAACGTTTCACGGAAATATATTTCCACACTATTAATTTCCCTAGGGTTGGGGAGAGAAATATTTTCTTCGGCATTGTTATAGGGAAGCAGATGGTCTCATTATGAAGTTTTCTGAAGGAAATGTTTTAGTCTTACTTGTCAGAGTAACTTCTTATTTATTATTTTTTTTAATTTTAAAACTTAATTTACGTGAGAACATTGACAGGATGAAAGGAAACATCTCAATATTATTAATTTACCTGAAGTTATCATAGGATCTTGTCTTCTGAAGCTTATTAATGTTTTGTCTAAGTTAAAAGTCACAAAAGAAAAAGAAAAACAACCAACCTTTATTATTTTTCTGTTTGTTGGAAAACTTAAGCTATCAGTAACTTGAGTGGTTTATATAAAATGATCTCACCAAGGCATAGTGCTGTGTTATTATGACTTTCAAGTATTGTGATATTTGATATGCCTATGCTAATTAACAGGTAAGTTTAAATAAAAAAAAAAAAAAGAGAAATACCGAAATTTCCAGAAATCTGCTCCATTTCAAAGCTAGATTGAATTTAATGGCAGCAGGACAAGGACTTGACTGTAATGAACATTTCAAAGAGAAAAAAACCCAAACATTTGAAGTTATATATGGCAAAGTATACACATTCATTTTTTGAAGGCCTCCTTGCAATAACATTTCAGCTGAAGCACACACTTGTCTGTACCAGCAGAGCAACATGTTTTCACAAGATCACTTATTATCTTAAATTTTATTAAGTACTTCTTTTTAGCAACTCAGAAAGCCACACAGTTTATATCTGTGTCTTCAGTAATCCCAGCATAGGCAACACCCATGAGAATTCCTTGCCCCTCTTTGGCCCCCAGCACACCAGAATCCAATGGAAAGTATCCACAGTGGAGATGATGTGTCACAGCATGTGGTTTCTAGGTTCCAGAGGCGGCCTGGGAGCTGCCAACCCAATGGCCAGTACTATTTTACAACTGCTTAGACCTGTTAGTCAAAAGGCAGAGTGAACAATGCTGATAAATCCTTAGTTTTCTCTTTTTGATTTTGGGCTCTCTCACCAGCTTCAATCTTTTTTGTGATGGTGTTTACTGTGTATTTCCCCATACACAGTTCCTCAAGTCATTTAAAATATGCCTTTCTTCATTCATCACAAATACTTAAACAATTTGCCATACCAGATTCCTTAATAAATAATCTAACACCAATGCTTAGCTCCCTTTGATAGGTGAATTTCAAATAAACAACAATATGAAAACCTACAGATAAAATTAATCTCCTGAAGTTCTCGCTTAAGTTCCAGCTGCAACTGTAAAGCTGCATTTGTTCTCCTATAATGTACTACATCAAACCATAAATCTGCAACACTCCTAGGTAGATCATGGGGAAACAGAAGCAGTTTGTTAACATGAGTTAGAGGCTTCCATCAACTTCAGTCCCATGACTCAGAGATGCTGTCTTCAAGCAGATACCTCTGACAACTTTTTCTGAGCTCTAGCAAGACACAAGCGAAAGCTGAATATAGAAGTAAAAGATTTCCAAACGCAAGTGAGATAACATACCTGAGTACTTTTTCAAATCAGCAGGACAGGTGAACACAAAAAAGAACCTTTTCAGTGTGTCTGCTATGGATGCCAGATTTTTTGTCTCTGTATTTTCATTGCATGTTATAGTTGAGACTTGCAGAATAATGCAAGATGGATTATATGATATTTTTGGTGTTAACTCCTTATGCCTCTTTGTCTTAACCTTTATCACACAGACCACTGACTCAATCAATTGCAGTAGTGACCAGATACTGCCTGTGATATTATGTTTCTTTAAAGTCATAAGGCTTATGTGAGGATCCCCTGGAAAACTGGAAACAACAAAAATTGCTAGGTGCTGGATAACCCCCAAACCAGTACCTATTAAAGCACTGCAAGAAAAATACATATTTATTTAAATGACCTGAAGAAATAACATCTTTACAGAATGGGTGGGATCAGGTGAAAGCTTCCTGCAGTTAATTGCTCCAGGAATTCATGCTTCCAGGACTCTTCAAACCACATGATGGACTTTACCTTCTTAAAGAGGAGTTGCCACTTCTGCTGATAGGTGCATCACTTCTTCCAGGGGATAATCAGGATCAAGAATTCATACAGATCAGGTATCTCCAGCATACAAAATGAAGCAGAAGGAAACAGAACACCAGGAGATTAGATCGTGGCTGATCTAAGAAAATTTACCTGAATTACAAAGGGATGATAATACATGAAAAGGAACACATACATAACGTGAAATTGCAATGTGAGACAGCAAAAACGTCAATGCAGTTTTACAGCATTTTGTGCTCAGGCAACAAAGTACAGACTTTGGGGGTAGCAGGGGTTATTTCTCATATAGGTTTCCATTCTTCAATGATCTCCAGACAAATAGGCTGCTCTGTAGGGAAACTCACCGAAACAGTAGGACTGTAGGCATACGCAAAGGTCTGCCTTCATAGACTTCATTGTAAGAGAGAGGCCTTGAAGACACAATTTTTTATAGCCACCTTTGGCACAAAGTGTTTAATTCCATGAGCCTTAATTCTCAGACTGAAATAACACAAATGAAGGCATTTTGGATAAAATAACAATAACCATATATTTATACTTAAAGTATGTAACAGTAAAAATAAAAGTAAGTAAAATCTAGGAGCAGACTTTGTTCAGAAGTGCACATTGCCACATCTTCACAGAGGCAAGAGAGCTAAGAGAAGTCATACAAGATAAGTATGTCTCCTGACAGAACAGCAAAGATGTTCAAAGCAGATCTTGCAGATCAAAAAGAGCTGAAAACTAAAAGAAGGGTATAAAATAGTACAAAAGTTTGAAACTAAGAAAGGGCAGAATGGTCAACCTGGAAATTGGTGCTAACAACCAAATCTAGGTTTTGAGACTACAGTGGATAAAGAACAATCTTCCAAACTCAATACCACAAACTGGATGAAAAATAGAGTCCCAACTTTGTCATTATGAATTCCCAGATTTTTTTGAATTATTTTGAATTTTTCAGAATTTTTAGGTTTGGGAAATACTGTTCTATGACAGATATGAAGAGAGATGCTCACAGAACAATCTATCTTCCTCATGGTCCCAATGAAACAGCCACTAGATAGGAGGATCTGTTACACAGCATGCTCTCTAATGAGTAAAAGGAGCTGTCAATAGCTTAAAAATCCCCTTTTCAAAAAAAAGTCATTTTAATAGCCAAAGGGAAGTAAGAAAATAAAACTTAGATAAGGTTAAATACAGGAACAGGAATCAATAGGTTCTATCAAAATAAAACTGAAGCGATCTTCCTGTCAAAAAAAAAGAAAAAATGTTTAATGGCTTTACAGACTTAAGCATACTATAAATATGTACTGAGGTACACTTCTCTTGAACCAGCGTTTCCCCTTTCTCGCCCCTTATGCACCAATGCCAAAAGGTTTAAAACAGTGGTAAACTGAGATACTTTTGAGCAGAGTGCTGTCATTCCTGCAAAATGCAATAATAAATTTACATTCTCTTTAAACAAGTCATAACAGAGCTACTGACACAGGGTACAAATCATAGAATAAACAAAGATGAAAACATCTGCAAATGTCTTTCTGTGTCACAACCCTTTTCAAGAAGTGCCCAGGCTACACTGAAGAGCAATGTGATAACATTCGTTTAGAGACGTGTCAAACTGCCCAGTGCACATCCGAGAACAAGCTTGCCTAGAATGAGAGAAAAGGTAGTTCTGAGGTTAGGTGCTGGCCCATCATTACGTTCCCTTCTGGCTCACACAAACACCAGGCACTTAACTACCGTATATTAAATCCCCATGTAAAAATAATGAAAATAACTGTGCAACAGCTAGAAACAACTACTTTAACCAGCCTCAGGCAGCTGAGAGCTTGAACTATGGGAAACATCCAACTGGAGCTGGTTGAAGCCAGCATAACTCTTTACAGCTGGAAAAGTTTCTGGTGTTAATTTTAAGATTTCACAAACAATATGCCTAAAAGCAATGTGACGGTTGGACCAGAAGCTAATGCAGTGCATCTTGGAAAGGAGATATAATGCTATTTACATGAACCACAGGTGCATATATGGAATAGATTAGCTAAAAGTCATAAAGACTCCTGAACACCAGATAAAGATATTTGTGGGAGTATCAAATTGAAATTTCACCTTGTTTGTCTGCTGCTTTTTCCAAGCAGAAATATAGAAATAAAATTGTAACTACTCTAGTATTACTTTTTCTCCTTTAGTATGCATTACGCACACAACTTCCCCCCACCTCCCACTCCCCCCCCCCATCTTTCCTTTGAGGCTTGAGTAAAACATCTGAAATGCTTTTATAAATCCGGCTCTAGTAAGCGATATTTACTTGTGGAGTTCGTTGTTTAGGAATAAGATAACCATAAAAATCTATCAGAAATAAGCACTCTCCAAAACTCATTTGAGATCAAGTTAAAATTGTGCCAACTTCCTGGGAACCCTCCAGAAATACCTATTCTTATCACTTTTCCTTGAAGTGGCATTCACAAAAACCAGACTATTTCAAAATCTTCAACAGTCTTCTCTCACTGTCATGCATCAGATTTAGACTTTGGTACTGTACTTTTCCTCATCTCCTACATCTCACAGAGATCATGAGGAGCCACAAGTTGTAATCAGAAAAGGACTCAGTCCCAACGTCAAGAATATCCATCAACTGGAACCTGCCCAGATGTCTTTCTTCAGGTTATAAATATATTCCCCTAAATGAAATACGTTCCAGAGCACCAACAATGATTTCCTGGGACATGTTGGGATACTTGAGCATCCAGTTGGAGATGAGAACTCCATGACTTTCATCTTCTACTAGTTTGTCTACTTTATACTTTCTTTTTAATTTTTGTCAGCTCTAGGATGGGAAACCACAGTCCCAGCCTCAGGGTTAATGCAATTAGGAATGTTAATACAGTTCAGCCTAACTACAAAGATAGAGCCTGACTTTGCAATGCATGTGGAGGGTGTAAGACATCAGTTTTGCTTTCAGCAGAAATTTATGCATATCTGATAAGTCTGTTTTGAGCCATTTGCCCAGTTATCAGCAGGACATGCTGCAAACATTGATACTCCTCATACCAGGTTGTGTATGTGAAAAACAGTTTATCTTTGTAATACTGATGCAAAATAATACATTACTAATTACATACCGTAGCATCTATGTATATAAAACACTTTGCAACCATTAACATGATGTATGCCATATTATACTGATGGCACAGTATATGAACATTTCACAGATTGATTTCATTACACAGCTAATGCCTTGTGCCTCCAAAGCAGAGGTAAATAGTAAACCAATTTACAGTATTTGAAGCCTAATCTTCACATCTGCTTTGTTTTAAATGCTTCAAGATAAAGCATTGGAATAGTGATTACAGAGAGTTTATGCCTAAAGCAGGTTTTACTGCTTGTAGGTATCATAAAACCACATACCATGCCTGCTACTTTAACTCTGCTAAGTGCATCTTGCATTCAGTGATGCAGTTTCCAGATGTCATTACCGTCAGTTCATTTGTTATTCCCCCAGTTCCTCTACCCTGGCCCTGTCTGAATGGTTCTTTTTTTTAACATTGTCAGAGGATTTCTAGTTCTTCAAAAGTATGTACCCCACATAGGATCCCTGTAGCTGCAACAGCACTTGTCCCAAGCAATATACAAAAGCAGGACCAGCAGATATATAAACGCATGAATCTTCATTCTGTATGGCATTGGCCTGTTACCCTGACCAGCAAAGTGAGCCTGATCACTTCATTCAGTAATGGTCCATTCAGACTAATTCATAACTGCTTTCCTCTTCAGCAGAGAACAGGACCGGAAGGCAACCTGAGGCACTGCAAGATGGAAGGCCACTGCATTTCACTGGGAGAGTAGGTAGCTTTCAGTCTTGCAAGAACTTGTGTGAAAAAAGTTAAATTAAAATTCCACTTGGGACCAAGCATGCCACTTTGAAAGCTTGGTGGAAATGCATGGTTTTGGTTAGAATTTGGTGTGACTTCCACAGGCAGAGTCAGCCACAAGAGCTCCAGTGATCAACATGCATATGTGTAGCTCACAATCAGCCTTATCAACTGGTGACATTCAACCTCTGTTCACGCTTACTGGTAACACTCACCACTGGAAAGGCATTGCCACAGCACTGGCATATGTCCATTACCACAGAGCTGCTTCAGGCCCTAAGATTTCATTGTAAAGTCAAGTTTCTAGTGTGTGCATTTACCAGTATAATTTTTTAAATAGAGAGCATATCCAAACCAAAGAAGACCATTGCTTTACTTACCTCACCACTGTGGAATTATGAAGTCTATAAAGATTATTTAAAGATGAATATTTTTTTTTATTATTATTCATCATTTTTGCAATCCAGACTTTCTCTGGTACTGTCACAACTTCCAAAACCCTAAATGCCACACTGGCAACTGCAGTTCTTGACAAACATAACCATATAATTAAGTGCTGGCAGTTACTCAAAAGTATTTTAAATACCAGGAAATGTGGAAGCAACATAAAATAATAGCATAATACAAAAGAATAATAATACAAATCATAGAGTACATTTCTTATGTTAGCTATGTGAAAACACTCCAATTTAAATTTTACTGAAACTCCTGCAATATCTTTATTTTAACTGATCTGGAGTGACATCAAGAATAATATGTCCCATTACAGACCATAAGTCAAGGTGATGCAAATGTCAAGTCTTAGGTGTTATTCCTGTCTGTGATTCTCCATTTCTGCTTTTCATCTCCTGCCTTTTTTGGATACAAGGGACTTGTTCTGGACAAACAGAAGTCACCTTTTCCCATAGCCTGCACTACTTTGGTGGAGACTACAGTGTTCTTGCCAAGTAGCCTGAACTCTAGGGATTTGCTCCAAGTGCACCAAAGTTTTCCAAGGGGGTATCACCTCACCATGGAGCTGTTGCCAGTCTTTTTAGCAGCATGAGATAAAAGGCGACAGACAAGTGATTCTTCAGCTTCTAAAAATGAACCATCTAAATATAAACCATCTGACTTTAGAATATACTCAGTAATTATACTTTTAGTCACTTTTTTTAATGTTAAGCTTGTTCAAAAACTGAACAACTTAAAATATCAGTAACTATACTTGGGGTTGGTGGATGAACAAATACTTTAGAGAAAGAGGGAATTGTCCTAACTGTTGTTTAAAGAATCATAGAATAGTTAGAGTTGGAAAGGACCTTAAGATCATCTAGTTCCAACCCCCTGCCAGGGGCAGGGACACCTCCCACTACACCTTACCACCCAAGGCTATGTCCAATCCAGAGTTGAGCACCATCAGCGATGGAGCATTCACAACTTCCCTGGGCAGCCCATTCCAGTGCCTCACCACCCTTACAGTAAAGAATTTATTCCTCACATCCAACCTAAACTTCCCCTGTTTAAGTTTGAACCCATTACCCCTTGTCCTCTTACTACAGTCCCTCATGAGGAGTCCCTCCCCACCATCCCTATAGGCCCCCTTCAGAGAGTGGAAGGCTGCTAGGAGGTCTCCATGCAGCCTTCTCTTCTTCAGGATGAACAGCCCTAACTCTCTCATCCTATCTTCCTTTCATACCATGGCTGAAAATAAGACACAGAACTGTAACTGTTAATGATGGGGGAAGCTCAAAATCTTCCAAGATGCTTTTCTGAACTACTGATCACGGGAACCCACTGTTCTAACACTCACCTGCTTCATTTCTTAATGCATAGTTGTACAGGGATTGATGTCCTGCCCTTAATTTTTCCTGTTTCCTTCACCCTCCCCCAAGGAAAACCAAACCCCGATTCCTGCCAGCCCTAACAAGCATAATGTTTTAAGCATTTTGAAAAACAAAACACCTACAAAAGACAGCTTAGGGAGACCTGAATCATGAGGCAAAGAGGTGAAAGAAATTTTCATCTGATTCACCTCATCAGTATGTTTGATAGGAACCATAAAATAGCTTAAGTGACATTCTTGATCTCTTTAACTATGAAGATTAAGTTTGCTCTCACAAAATTACTTGCATCTAGACACTACAAACTGAAGAAAAACATCAGATATTAGAAGAGTGAAAGAAAAAGACAAGAATTGAGTTTTTCAGTCTCTCTTCCTCTAGCCACTGTGACAATGTTCTGTTAGTAATATTTTGCCAGTGGAGAAATTAAAATTAAGAGCTTTTAGAAGGGTCTCAGCTGTAGAAGAAAGGGAAAGAAATGCCAGCCAAAGTGGTACCTTCTGCATGTTTCAAACTGCTCAGAGAAGCTCAGAAGGAGTGGAGTTTCCTCTGACACAAGGGAACATCTTTCACACTGGGGGACTTATAACTGGTCCTATTCCTCTGGCCAACTGAGGGATGATGATGAATGGAGGTGAAAACAGTATCCAGGATTTATTACCTAGCATCACAATATGTCAGAAGAAAAAGACAGACAGGCTCTTGTGCTTCCTGCAGTGCCAAATGCCACAGACAAGCTGAGTAAACCAGGACAAACTAAGGATAAGCTAAGATAAAGACTTGTCTCTCTCAACTTGCAGAATAAGAGTAGAGTTGATCTAGAACTGCTCTGACGGCCTTAGGACTGCAAAACCTCTCACATCTGCTATTCAGCCACCTTTAATATATCTAACAGGCTGCTTCACAAAATTCCCATCACAAGAGGAACTTCAACAAAATCATGCTCCTCAGTAAAACGCAAACAAAATGCACTAAGTTATCACAGAGGTTGTGACACTTCTGCATCTTTGCTGCCTCTGGTACTAGGATAGCTACTTATTTTCTTTATGCTCCTCTCTGGCTCAAACAGAGAAATCCAGGCAAACACTGTCTTCTGAACCAGAGGGTAAGGGAGAAAGAGGGAATTGGATTTAAAAAAAATTGTTTAGAAAAAAATAAGAACTTTATTTGCCCTTTGAGGCTCCAAAGGACATTTGTACAAGTTGAAAAGATAAGAAAGCAATCTAAATTTTCTTAAATGTTTATTCTAATTAGTGAACATGGTGGGATAAATTGCACACCGCATAAGTGCCTGAACATGCCTTAACATAACAAAACTATAATATACAGCAAAAATACCTTCTTTAATTCTTGACTTTTTAATTTTACCTGATTTGATGGGTTTATTTCCAACATGAACAGCTCTGAGTTATTTATACAAGGCAGCTGTACATTACTGAAGTATCCCTTGTTAAGCTTTTTACTGTTTTGCCAAGCCTAAACAAATAAATCTTCATGTTTCAGGTGAGACCTTCATTTTTATTTTCCACAGCTGAGCATTGTCTCATCAGCACATATTTCTCCATAACCCAGAAAAGAATCTAGTAACACCTGCAACTCTGCTCAGAGCATGCACACTGCAAATCAAAACACAGGAGGACACTGACAGAGATGCTTTCCTATGTATGTCAGAGACACGGAGAAAGATATATAGCAAAGAGCTGTGGGGACAGTCCTTGATGCAGTCTAGGCATGGAGAAACTGAAAAAGAAACTCCAGAAAGGTGAGAAATCATTTTGAACCAAACAAATAAATACTCCAAACTAGTTACGGCAAGTACCTTTCTGATAATGCAATATCCCAGTACATTTTTTGAAAGATTTCTCTCTCTATTAAGCCAGATGTACTCAAACGCAGGAAGGGAATTCACATCATCATACAGCTGTGTAGACTTAATTGACTGTACCCCAACATGAAGACCAGAAAGGAGACAACTTGCACAGGATTTTATCTGGAGGATAGGGCTCGGCTATTTACTCTAAGGTGAGATGAATCTCTGTGGGGGACTAGTCATGGCTCCTTTGCCTGCTGGAGGAGTCCAAATGAGTGGGTGAGATGAATTATGTGATGTCTCAAAGCAGAGAGAAGGACTTGCACCATTGTGTTATGTTAATCTGTGCAGCAATTGAGTGGCTTCAGCAGTGTTAGAAGTCAGAGGATGCAGGAACTTTTGTTTTCCTTTTCAGGGCCAGGAGCCAGCTCCCATCCCAGCCAGTGAGTGTAACTGTCAGTTGCACAAACCTAAAATTATAGCTGGCTTAAAATATCACCCATCTTCTCAGGAGCTGGTGCAGCATCATTACCCACTCAAAAGCTGTTCACCAGCTTTGAGAAAAGATCAAATACTACTTGTATGAACTTCCAGATTGTGGTTTAATTTATTTAATGCTTTGCTGGTCTTTTTGAGAGAAAGGTCACCAGAACTTGTGGACATTCTGGAAGTGTTTTGTAATATGCTTCAGGTTAGGAATAAGCTTAAGAAAAAGCTCCTCTTTCAAGATACCTCTCCTTCTTTTCTGCTACGATAACCATGTCTGCTGAAATCAAGTTAGGAATGTATAATATAGCTGTCAGAGCTGGCGATGTTTAGCTGTGAGATGTTGATAGGCAGTTGCAGAGCTAAAGTACACCTACACAATCAGAAATGGGGTTCACTCATCAGCATCCATCACTTTGGGTTATTCTGATTCAGACTTCTGCCTGGGAATATCTTTAATCTATGATTCTAAAGGAAAGAAAGAAAAAACAGACAAGGCAGTCCCAAAGAAACATTTCAACCCATTGCTTTAATTCTTCCTTCATAACTTACTGCAAGTCTGAACTACTTTTCGGTTTTAAAAAAGAAAAAAAAAAAAAAAGAATAAGAGAAAAAAATCAATGTTTCAATGCATCTGACACTTGCTCCTGCCTCCATTATGTGCACCACTGAAAAGCAAGGAAGATGTGCCAAAATAACACAAAATGACTGTTCTTCCTCCCATGCTCCCAGCAAGGCAGGAAGCACTAGCCTCACAAGAATATGTTTTAAAAAGCAACTGTGTCTTATCCTCCACTGAACTCCATGGAAACATCAATGGAACACATTGCTGGACTGCAGCCTAATGCTGGGGTTTAGCTCAGGTTTTTTGAATTTCTTCTTATTTTGTCCAAACAGCCTACACATCTCTGGTGCAGCTCTAGTGGCCTGTCAGGAGCTCACATACTTCTTTTTAAACAAGATACCAAGCAACCATGAAATGGTATTGACTTTCAGTATTTGACCCAGTAACCTACAGGAGGAATGCAGGTAAAACTTTGTTGACTAATGCTGAATTATGCAAAGCCAGGATCAGATAAGTGCTGGTATTTTTCCTATGCTTGCCATGATGAATAAAAGCGCACAAAGCTTTATTTCAAAATATAAATGAGGTTAGGCTGAGCAATTCCTGTAGCTCTTTTAAAAATTACACAGTTAGAGAAAGAAGTGTCAATCAGTTTTATAAGGAACAATAAATGCTAAAGCTCATTCAAAACTGTTCTGTACCGGTCTTATTTTCTTAGTATAGAGCGCATTATTGTGATGCACTTATCAGATGGTATCTTTATGCCTTGTTCTTTGAATGATTTCATCTTTCATACATAAAGCCACAAGAGAATCCTGAAAAACCTATTCAATTTGTTGATCTGAAAGAGTACTTGAAAACTGGAGAAGCCTAGTTGTTTCATATCTTTGACTTCATTATTTTTACAAAGTACAGCTACATGTGTTCCATTTTAACCAATAAGTAGGTCCCTGAAAAGTATAAATATGCCACTCAGTATGCAGGTTTTTTCCCTTGTCTGCAACAAGATGTTCTGCCAACTAATTCATTTTTGCATGACATTGTAAT
Source organism: Forpus xanthops (assembly GCA_032466535.1). Classification (NCBI taxonomy): domain Eukaryota; kingdom Metazoa; phylum Chordata; class Aves; order Psittaciformes; family Psittacidae; genus Forpus; species Forpus xanthops. Next base: position 31,467 of record JASSUY010046156.1, read on the forward strand.
ATTTCCATTAGTCTGGCTGATGAAAGTTTTGAGAGTCTGAACATGTTGGCAAGTTAAAAAACTTTAGCTCTACCTCTTCTTGAGAAGGAAAGAAAGAAAACAGAGGCAGACTAAAGAACTGAAACAAATCATCATGACTTAGAAAAATATGAAGTTTAGTTAAATTAGCTTCTTATATTTGTTTTAGGTAGGAGAGCAATTCCATTTTTTAATGTTCTGCTGTTTGAAAAGTTTTGAGGAAATCAACAACAGAAGTGAAAGGGGCATAAAGTTGGGGATAAAGCCAGAATAGATCACATTCATGAGTGAATGTTGTCCAGAACTCTACTATCTTCAAAGACAAGAACTGAGACAAACACTGAAAGCAGCCAAAGGCCAGAAGGATGAGATAAAGAATAGCAAGGAGACAACCTTGAGCAATTCCCTACTTTCTAAATCCTAAGTGTAGCTGTCAGACCTTGTCCACCGAAACCTTACTTTGGATAGTCAAATAGGGTCTACCAGAACAAGTCTCTTCCCTTAAATAGCAAGAGGTCAAAGCGTTAGAAATTAATGTAACACAGGAGACAATAAAGAAATAGATGCCTCTGACTGAAAGCAGGCAGGTAATCAGGATGCTAAAGCTTCTGCTGCTCTGAGAAATAAGTGCCAAAGAAATCACATAGGCTCACAGGCTTTACAAAGTGAAAAGTATTGTTCTGCTTGTATCCTCTGAGACTCATGTGAAATTCAAGTGTCCCTCATCTTACCTGAGAGAGAATCACAAGCCCTGGAATAGGGAAGTTACCTTTATTTTTTGCTTCTTTACATTAGAAAAATCCAGAAAACAAAAATACAAAGGTTGAATGATAAATATGGCAAAACTAATAAACTTAGATCAAGAATATTGGACAAGCACCCACAGCTCCAGATCCTGCTGTTGGGGCCAGGGAAAAAGAATATACCCCCTAACCCTCCTATAGGTTTCTTCTTGTTGTCAGGCAACACTCCTACATACTTTAATGCACTCATTAACCACTGATTAAGAAACTCACATTTTACCCTTAATTAGCTCATCAACATCTTGCAGTCAGTGATGTGTGGCATGCACATTTCTAATCCTATTACACTGAAAACTAAATAAATCCTGCAGATTATTTTGTGCATCATTATTCCTTAATGCAGGCTGTTTTCAAAATTGATATTAGAAGTCTTACTATGTGGTAGAGCTGGAGGGTTTTCTTCTCATGTTTACACTGGAATAACATTTGTGGCTTCCAGAAATGTTATACAGATGAGGAATCCAGCCTGTATCAGCTCATAAGAGTTGTTTGTTGGTTTGTTTGTTTTTTTTTTAACATATTAAGGAATACACATTCATAATATCCTTTATTAAAAGTCCAAGTGCAATGTGCAGCAGGGCATTCTTTACCCACAAATTCTTGTGCCTATGTCCTACTCCATGTTACAATGCAGAACCTCAGACAAGAACAACTGAACCTACCACACTATCTTGTCTTATGTAAAGCAGTCTCTTTGAGCCTGAAGCCGTGCTTCAACTTCAGCAAAAATGTTAATGGTCTACAAAGTTTCCTAGCCAGTGGAAGAAAGCTTTAGTTGCTTCTTTTCCACATGTTCCCCATTATAACTCTGCAGATGTCACCGGGATCATCCCAGGGATGACTGTGATGTTGCTGCATGAAATCCTTTCCTAAGAGGTAGGAATAAATGGGATGCCTTCACTTGGCTAAAAACATCACTGGCAGAAAAATCAGGATCCAGTAGATCTCTGATTCGTAATCCTGAAAAAACTCCGGTAGGAAGTAGTTCAAAGATGCACATTCTCCTCATGGTAGGACAATATGATGCTCTTGTTAATTAAAGCCTCCTTAACCTTTGGGTTCACAGTTCCTCATGATCTTGTCACTAGCTTGCTCACATTATTCTTATGAGTTGAAAACAAGTCTTTGAGAGACCATTTCAAATGTCTATACATTTCCAAACCGTACAATCAGAGCAAGAATAGTTCCAATCTAGCTAAGTGAAGTCTTTAAAATCAGCAAACAGCAGTGGTAAGTGAGCTATGCCTAATGATCCTCAGCCCACTAGAACATATGCTTGTCAGTACCACAAACTAAGTGCCAGGATTTATTATGTAAATTACTGTACAACCATTTCTAGGAGCTCCAGTATTAATGACTTGGTGTGAAAGAATCAAGAAAGAAACCACATTATTCACATCTCTGTTTTTATTTCTGCCATCTACCATCCGTTCTCCAATATCAGCCACACTGTTTCTTGAGATAAATCTTTTAATCCAGTAGTGACTGCCAATGAGTTCCAATGTTTGTGTCTGCAAAACATTCTAATAATAGTAGAGACATTTTGATACACACTGAGAACCAGAAAGGGAAATGAAAAAAATTTGACCCAAAAGACCATCTTACTTTGTACCCTTTGGATTCCATAAGAAAATATATTTACACAATTCATGAAAGTGGCCAACATTTTTGTGTTTCATTTGTTGTTGGTTTGTGTGTGTGTGTGTGGTTTTATTATTATTATTTGTATTATTTTGGGTTGTTTGAGGGTTTTTTTTTGCTTGTTTGCTTTTTAGGTTGCAGGAGGGGTTTTTTTCTGTTGTTTTTTGTTTTTTTTTTGTTTGTTTGTTTGTTTGTTTTGGGGGGTAGGTTGTTTTTGTTGTTGGGTTTTTTTTTTTTTTTATAGATAATAGATAAATCCAATTAAAAAGCCCACCTGGGACTCTGACCTGGTTTGATGCTTCATTGATTGCTGTTCAGAAACTTCCTCTTTAAACATCCAAGTTCTGCCAAGTTCTGCAGCCTCTTGAAATGATTGGACAGAAATAAATGGTTAAAAATACATAAGAACATAAGAACATTTAGTAACTAAGGTACAACACAAATCATTACTGCTACCACCAGTAATAATAATGACAAGGCAAATACAAGGAAAGAATACAAGAGCTCACCAAGTATACCCAGCCTGACCAAGCACTGCACCCCCCACCCTTCCAGGTCTCTGCTGTCCATTTTACATCCTGAGCATGACATGCTAAGGTATGGAATACCTCTTTGGTCATTTTGGGTCAGGTGCACTGTCTCTCCTTCCTCCTGGCTCCTCCTCCCTGACAGAGCATGAGGCTCAGAAAGTCCTTGGTCAGACAAAACATTACCAAGCAGTAACTGAAAACACTGGTGTTATCAGCACAGTTCACAGGCCCAAAAATCAGAAAACACAGCACTGCACCAGCTACCAAGAAGGAGAAAAATGTCTGCTGCTGATGAACCCATGACAAGGTCTGAATACCTGCTGTAAGTCCCAGCTGCCTTTAATTTAGTTTAAAATGGAAAAAATAAGAATCCTTCTAGCCTGACTTAGAAAGACTCATTTTTCAAGTTAACAAGTTACCTTTCAAGAGCATCTTAAAAGTGACAGACAGGCAAGTAGTCCCCAGCTCCCTATTCACAAATTTTAGGCACTTAATGAGAGCTACCCTGAGCACCCTACGAGACAATGAAGCACTTACTGACAGCAATTGAAATCTTAGTGGTATGAGCAGCTTGTTTCCCTGTACTGACTACAGGGGAAACTTGGGACAATTATTTTCCTAACTGAAGTGCATCAAGAATTTACCTGAAGTTAGGCTAGATGAAGGCAGACCTACAGAGCCTAACACTTACAGAGAATCAGTGCACCCAAAGTACTTCTATGGACAGGTCATTCTTTTAAAGGGCTTTTAAAGCCTTGTGTTACATTCTTAGGTATGTAATTTGCACAGAATTCACTGGAGTTGGTAAATAAATACTTTCAAAAGGCTTTTCCCCAAGCACATCTGAAAATACTACTGTCGCTTTTCACCTCTTTTGAGTGGCTGTGCACATCAACAAAGCAACTGAATGCCTAAGAACAGTTACGAAGTTATGGGAGGAGGTACAGTTGAGGAAGAGAGAAAAATTATATTACCTTGTGGGTATTTCTAGCACTTCAGAGGCTACTGCAGAATCCTACCAGCTTTGTGTGATTGATATGATTTATGATAGTCAAAGAGCCATGAGCAGCAGCCATAGCTGATGCCATAGCTAGCAGCTTTCCACTTCAGTGGGAACACACAGGGGCATGATGCACTGACAGCATGCAGAATCTACCTCTGTGATATGCACCACTTTAACCCTTTATAAAAGCAAGTTTGGTAAGGGCTTCTGTATTTATTATAAGATAAAAACACCCTTATTTTAGCAAAAAGAATCCATTACAATCCAAACAAAACCTTCATTAAATGTAAACAAATGTAGGCTCAAAGGAGAAAAGCAGCACACACATGAAACTGCTTGGTTTTATTTAGCATGCAAAAAAATCCAAGGGAGGTGAGGATTTACCAGAGCAGATCTGGTAATATCCCATATGTAATTAGAGAAAACAAAACAAATAGATCAATGTATCTAGCAGACCTTCACTTCCCTATGCTGCAGGAAGAAATAAATTCTTTTCTCTCTCTTGTGATAAACCATTTAAACCTGAGATATGTTAGTTGCGTTTTAACATATGTTTTCACAATAATAAGTTGCACAATACAAAAACCTGAGAAATATAGGTAGACAAAATTAGTAAGGAACATCCACCTCCATTCTTCCCACTGCTTCTATCATAAAAAGAAGAAAACACATGCAGCACCAACGTTGGTTCTTTTCTCATTACTGACTTAGAAAAAAGATAATGCCCCATTGATGTGAATTTCCAATACATCTCCACGTAATCTGCTCCTTAGCTCTAGAATGCCCAGTTTTCAAATGCCAGACTTCTGTTCAGACACAGCTGACAGAATTGCAGGTTTTGCACCAGTAAAATCCTCTTGCACATAACATTACTCAGTGAAAACCACAGGCCTCCCATCTGCTATGTCATCCACTTGGTCCATTTCTATACAGCTAGTGACATGGCAAAGTTAAAGCAGTTCATCTTCCTAAAACTAAGACAATATTGTTCTGCTTAGAGGAGGTATTTTCCCCTTCAAAAGAGTAGGTGGAAGAGTCAGCAACAGTAGTAGCAATGAGGATGGACAACATAGTCCAAATGCACAGTCATCAACAGTTTCCCACTAGTTAACCATCTTATTATCATGGACAATTATTTTACCAGTGGTACTCACATAATTGCCTCCTTCTGGTATTTCCTACTACACTGTGCTCTCTGATCACACGAGTACCTCCTATATTAACTCTTCAACCTGGCTTTGTCATCTTAGCTGTAGGCCACAGATTTGCGCATTCGAAATGTTCCATCAGAAATGTCAAACGCCATGAAGAATGGAAATGAGTGAGAAAAAGAAAAAACAATTGGTGGTTAATATCTAAAACATGTATTTTTGCTCAGATCAGAACTATCAGTAGCTTTAAAATAAAAATCTGTGCCCACATAACAAGGTTTTGATCTTTTGACTACACCTTAGCCAGAGATGCGTCCTGTATGGGGTACTGATATGGGACTCTACTGGGTAACATGCCCTAGATCACACTCAAATCAATATGCAAGGTAACATGGAAGGCAGACTGGACAACATCAGATAGCTGTTGCCAATATTTACTGGTGAAAGTGATAATCAGAAAATTTCTATGGAGAAAAGCCAACTTCGTATTAAATAATTTGTCACAAAGTGTAATATAGTTCATTTACTTTTATCTACGACACAGCAGAATAAATTGTATTGGGCACACAACTAAATGGAGTGAAAGGTGGAGTATGTATCTCCCTCCAGTTGAGATTTTATTTAATTACGGTTTTTATTCTGGATGAAGCCAAATTCCTGCATTCAGCCACGTTGCAGTAGACTTCCTGATCCTACCGCTGCAGCATTATAGGTAACTATGGTTTATAAGAAGCTCATTGAATACTGGAAACTGGTGTTAGATCTAGAAAAAGAGTACTGCAGTGCAAGGCTGTTCACGGTATTAAATAAAGACTGAATTTTAAGAGAGTTGTGATCCATTTTCTTCATTATAATGTATGTGATCTCTGAGCCTAGTGAATAAAAATGCCATAAAATCTCTGGCCCGGAGCAGGTTATGCTTTTACAACAAGAATTAATAATATCTAATAATCTGTGAGTCGCTTAACATCCAGACCTAATGTTTCCACTCTGTGAAACAGAGATATTGCATATTACTCTCACAAAAAAAAAAAAATACTATGATGATGAAAAATATTTCTTATACCTAATCCTTCTTCCCAGTGAATATTTCCTTTTAGAAAGAGATTAAAAACCTAATGGATACATGAGCTTGATACAAGCTCAGCAACATTTTCTTTCATTAGAGAAGGCATGAAACATATGCTCACATGGGACACAGGTTAAGGCCTTGCTTAGGGAACCCACCCTAATCCCTGAAACACATTCCTTTTCTTGCAAGGGGTATTTCATAATGAACCATCAAATCCCACCACCGATCTCATCTTTCTCTGGCTAGTGATATCACATGTTGCTTTCATTATTAGTTTGTGCTATCCTTTGGCTTTCTTGTTCCACTCCAGCTCTCTTGGCTTGGATCACAATCTATTCAAAAACACAGTGCAAGTATTATTTCTGTTTCATGTAAAATTAAAATTTTAGTGCATTTAGAGTATCTTTCCCTTGAATACCGCTGAAAACCAAGCTACCATTCATATCTTTTACCCTAAGTACTCTTAAGCACAGATGGACTGTGTTTATGGCACATCGACATCATCTAATCTGCATCTGTATTCTGGGGTTTGATATGTTTTCTCCCCTTAATATTTCAAAAGCCAAAGTTAAAAGACCCGCATAATCAATCCTCAAAAATATAAAATGGCTTATGCAACATATTGAGAAATACATAACTATTTTCCTGAATAAAGCAGCAGATTTCATAGAGCTCTCAGTAGAGATAATACATGGCATGAGATATCTTCTTCCTTTGGAGGAACTGATGATAGTGCTTCACTGGAATATTGTGCAATAAAATATTTATCACTGATATTATGGAAAATCTTAAGATCCAAAAATAGGAGGTGGCAGGAGCAGGATGCCTCAGTGCCAGGTCTGAATTGTTATGGTCTATTCACAGCCAGCATTTTGAGGCTCAAAAAAAATCCTGCAATATACCTTCTTCTAAAAAGAATTTATGGTCAGGAAGAAATCTGACTAGCGGTATGAACTCACAGTAAAATAAACACATACACAAATCCTGGTGCTCTTCAAAAGGTAATAGATTCAAACCTATTTCTGTCCAATTATTTCTTCATTTTCAGAGGGCACAGAGGAATGAAAGTATTCAAGTTTTGTCTTAATCCTGCCAGATCTACATAACAGAAACCAGCTTGTAGCTTAAGGCAAAACCATACTTATTTCTAGAACCTTTGGTTCTCTGGCAGCACATCTCATGGACTGTGAGCATTCCACATCCTCAGCCTGCTTAATCCTCTGCTTTAACAGATCTTCAGTGTAACACATTAGTGAAAAACCATTAACTAACCAGCAAGCTCAGTATGCAGCAAATTCACTGTCTCTTTTGACAACATGGAAGTACATAAGATGCCACTGGCCTTCCCAAAATAATATTCATTTTTTAATGTTGAGAAAGATGCTTTTATTTCTGAATTTAATTCATGTTCAGGACAATGGCAATTATGTGAAAATCCTAGATCATATGCAACACCAGTCTAACTATGTCCACAGCTTTTGTCTTACAGTGATAAGACAGAAGAAAGGTCCCAGCTTTTCTGATTCTGCAGATTTCATTTTCCTGTATAATTTTGCAGTAGTTAGGGTTTTAGAATTTAATTGCCAGCGCATAACTCTTCTAGATATTCTAACCCTAACCCATAATGAAAGTCCCCTTGTACTTTTAAATTAATATATATATATTTGCACATGTTTCTGTATGTATATATGTTTACCTAAATGTCAACATAAGCAGATAAATATGTAAAGAAATCCTGGAGAGTGTAAATTATAGCATGCATGTAGCAGAGCCTGTTATATTTGGGTTTACCTACTGATTTTCATCTTAATTCTTTGCCCTTGCACACTCACTACTTCTAAAAGACTTGCTTTTATGGTAATTGTTACTGACTGATGTTACACTAGCACTTATTGACTCATGCTTGTTTTTTTAGGTATTATGTAATAGACAGAAATGTTCTGTGATTATTTGCAGTGGTCTCTCTTAGCTCTTGACATGACCCATGGTCTGGCTGAGCCACGTGGGTTAGCAAAACCCAAGACAGCCCTTCCTACTGACTCTGCAGACAGTGCAAGGGACAGAAACATGGTGAGGTGTTGGGATTTTAGCAGTTTATAGTACCTAGAATATGCACGCTACTTCAAGGTTCACAGATTATTTTTAAGGTGATTTCCCAAATGCTTCTAACTCTGATTTTGTCCAGCTACAATTGCTTCAAATGTTTAAGCTTGCTTGGACCTTCTATTTTTTTATGCTTCTTTTTATGTCTTGAAAAAAAATCATAGCAAGTCTTTTAGTTAAAACATATAACAGAAGTGGCTGAAGCAGAAGTATTTTTCATTACAAATTTGCAATTATGAAACACTTTTAAAACTCGGGAATTGATTTACAAGGTCTAACCCTGTATAAGGTACTGATACATGATTTCTGCATGGAGTATAAGGGCCCTTTCCTCAGGATGGATACTCACAGTGTTTTCAGGAAGTTTTGAGAGTGGCTTTTTAATGCATTCACTTGGCCATTACAATTTTGACTGCCACCGGGAGTTTACTTAGTCTAAAGCTACTCTAAATAGCAGCAACTTCTAATATGTACTTTTGTACATATTAGCTCTACCAGGGTTCCCAATTTAATTCACTGACAATAAATTATAAAGGTCATGAATCCCTGCTTAATTGTGGTAATTTTTGCCTGTGAGATTGCAGGAACTGATCCAGTTAATATATGTTTGCTCAGTTAATAGACTTGCTTCCTAAGCCTTAACTCCCCTTTGACACATAGTAGATTAAGTGTAGACAAATGCTAAGCTATTCTGGTGTCATGCTTTGCTGTTGCTCACAGCAGAGACACTTATTTTAACTTGCATAACAATCAGACTTTGATAATTACAGTAAGCTTCTTAGTATAAAAATTACAGGCTGATGATCCAGGTGAGCTCTCTCCCCCAGCAGTCAAGCCCTCTACCTCCACATGAAAAGAAATCAAGCCCAACTTATACTACATAGAGGAGCCACAGTTCTCCTATGGTGCTGCAGTGTGATGGAGGGAGCTTCAGAGGGCCCATATGCCAAATTGCACCATATATAGCTTGAAAGGGTAGGAGTACTGGATCTGCTTGCAGCTTGCTTCAGACAGTCTCACTGCAAGCATTTCAAGAGAGCATTTGACCACAGTATCACTTAATTTGAAACCTTTGGCCTTGCACTTAGCATCCCAGCCAAAATAATACTTTAGAAGAGACAAACTTTTAGTTTGCTGGCTTTGCCTAGAAATGATATGGAAGCAATTTGCTGCAGATCAGTTATCAAGCTTAAGCTTCAGTGAATCTAAGCTTTAGATGTATTATTCTTCTGCATCACTCCACATAGAAAGGTGGACAATGTTGTTTTTTCCAGGTTCCTTAAGGAGAGAAAGAATGCTTTTCATTTTTGCATATACTATAACTTTCTCGCATCTACCCCTCATCAAGACCTCAGTCTTCTGGCCCTCATGTAGCCTCACAGCACTACAAGGCACTGCTGTTCAGAGCATCTCAGCAGAATCATTGAGCCAGGGACTTTGACAACCCTAGGTTACCTAAAGGGTTTTTTTGCCTGCAACCACTTAACTCAGCCTTTGCAGCAAGATGCTTTGTTGATGCCCCACAGCAGAGGTGTTTTGTTTGTTTTAAATTTTAGTAACAATCAAACTTTGGTAGGTATAAGAGAGAAGTTCTCAGTATGTGACTTACAGGCTGCATTTTGGGTGATTATGTGTACTTTGTGAGAACCTTTTTCCATCTGGAGGAAAGTACCTCACTATTTTAGGCCAGAGATTAATTTGTGACTATGGCAATACAGAAATTATAGCCCATTGCTGCACACAAAGGTGTTGTGGCAGTTTCTAATAACTCTACTATCCAAGAGCAGGTAGGTGTGGAAGGAAGATGTGGAAAGAGCACTTTGAGCTGCCAGGACTCAATAGCCATTTGAATGCACTTTTCAGTTTGGTGTGACACAAAACCATAGCATCAGCACAACTCCGAATCAGCAGGATTCCTGTACAGAAATATTTACTGTAAAAACAAAGCAATATAGGATAACAGCTTTTATGGTGGTTGACAGAAAGATGATCAAAGTCTACTTCCCAAAGATTTCTAACTTAAGGACAGAGAGGGAAACAAAAAATCATTTGGTAAACAATTGAAGGATTTTAAGAGAGCAACCACTGTCTATCATTTCTTGCCATGTCTACTAAAGCAGCTTGGGATTCTATGCTGATCACATCTGAAAAGATTAATTTACCCTAAAGATTAAGATATTTATAAATTGCATACCACCTCTGTAAATTTATAAATAAATTAACAAAGTCCCTTTTACAGCTATTATGTCTCAGCAAAATATACTGGGAAAAGGATAAGGTTTTGGGTGATACTTCAAGACACGTGAAGGCATCCATTGACTTAACAAGGCCAAGTACTTCCTTGTTTCCAATTTTATTTTTTTAATTATAATTTTCTATTTCCCTTTGAGCAACAAAACTAATAAATGTCTTTTTATCACAGAGAAATAAGATTTCAGTGCTTCTAAAATCCGCAAGAGCTAGTGGGCATGGAGATGCCTTTTATTTTTTTAATAAAAGCTTTAATAAAGATGTATATACAAGCCTTGCAGCTCTTTAATAAGAGCCTGAGCCTGCATGTTGCTTTTAGACCTCAACTTCCCCTGAAACCAGTGAAATATTTTTTACAAGAAATAATCATGTGCCAGCCCTAAGGCAATGAACAGTATTATCTAATACATCTTTTCTATCTTGAACCTGCATGATTAGGTTTTTTAACTATATCAGAGAACACCTATGCACACAGGAGAGCAGATAGATACACAGATCCCAGCTATTTCCTCCGCTGGTACAAGAGAAGGTACATGCTCCCTCCCAACCTTGCACAGTGAATGCTGGAAGGAAAGAATGCTCCCAGGGTCCCCAACTGCTCCGTCTTAACATGGCCGTAGGGCCAACCAGAGCCTCTGCTGAAGCAATGCTTCAATTGCTGGCCCTGTTACAGAGATACAGCAAAGGCCTTTATGGCGAAAAGTTCTGATCGCCAGCAATAGTGCTAGGACCCAGAAATCATAGCAATTTCAGACCTCCTTGGTGTCCAACCATCAGCACAGGCAGCTTGGCTACAGATATTTCCAGCAGAAGGAACAATACTGGTCAGAGCAAATGTTGGAACAAAATCTATTCCCCTATTCATGACTTACAAACACACTTTTAAAAATGCAGCACTAGAAATTCCAACTTTCATTAGAAGGCGTTTTTGTGAAGCATCTTATTTTTGTTTGTATTCAAAAATGTGCTCAGAGTTGATTTACACTGTAATAAGGAATATAATTCCTTTGGCAAATATTACAATGACTTATATATTCCAGTGAGTACGCAGCTTTAATGAAAGCAGCAACAGTAAGAAAAGCATATAAACAGTTCTTTCTGCCTGTTGAACTGTGACGACTGCTTTGCCTCCTACCCACATTCATTAATAGTGAAAATAGTTTTACCCAACAAGTATATGTAATAAAAGATACAGGCAGGTCCAAGTTTGTGGAGATTAGCACTTCAAATTTAATTGCATAAGCTTTCAGATTCCTGCTATGGGATGTATCCAATTAAAGAATAGAACAAACCACCAAACCAGCTGTTTGCTAGGAGAAGGGCTGATTCTACTTTAATGCTCTGTCACACTTAGCACCAGTATAAATAGTACAATATACAGACTTATGGATCTAGGAGAGCAGAAAAAAAGTATGAAACTGAAACAGCAACTGACAGGAGATGGCATGGGGACACACAAAAAGAAAACAAGAATAAGAAAGAAGAAAATTAAAGAAAGAGGGGTAATAGCTGTCATTTCATTTCTTCCTAGAAGATTCTGATGAGAGGAAGAGTTTTAGTGCCTGGCATTTTCTCAAGCTGCAGGAGAACATAGAAGAGCAGGGCTGATAACACATTGGGACAATGATGAAAATGGATCTTAGAAGTAGACCAGCCCAGTCATGTGCTGCTGTATCACTCATTCAAATAGCCACCACAAAACAGGTACACTTTGATTCAGGAGTAAGACAGAAGCCTGCAACTCTGTAGCTAGATAGGAGCTAAAATCACTATTGACTAAGGCACAGGAAATGTTACAGAGACTTTAATTTTTAAACTCATACACAATATATAACAATACATCTTCCCCACTTTCTCCTTTGTGTCCCAGTCTTACCATACTACCAAATGACCAAAATAGCTGAAACTGCAAAGAAAGCACTGAACAGTTTTAATTAGGCTTTCCTCTTGATACCCTTCATCATGTAGCATAGAAATTGAGCCCTGTTCAGGATACTGGGCAACAGGACAGAAGGCATAAAGCCAAAACGAGTCTCTCCCGTCACCAGCTCCTTAGTGTCTACACTCTGAAGTCCAATATGTAAAATTACAGACAAAAAAAATGAAAAGCATTACAATCCAAAAGCTGTGGTCAGAAGTTTTCATCTCATTACTATAAAAACGCCATAATAATTGATCACACTAATAGGAATAGAGAAAAACCCAACATTAACTAGAAAAATGCTACTTATGTACTCTTGTCTTCTCTGAGCTACGCACCAATTACAGACTTACCTACTATCCAATATAAACTGAAAAAGCTTTTATACTTTCTGATACAGTTGCAAAAGCTTACCACCGGGGACATTCACTATAGCCAGTTCATGAGTGGGAAGATGCTTGTGTGATATTTTTTTAAACACAGTAAGTCAGCCCAGAGTATAGAAAAGGTACAGCTACTTTAGAAAATGTTATTGAAGAGGAATAAATAAACAAAAAAACTACTTAACAGAACTGCCAGAATCCTGACAGTACTAACAAATCTTGTCTCAGACCAACCTAAACCCTCAAGAACCCCATGCTTAAAAGGGCAGTAGGGAGTGGGTGGGGTGTAAGAAAAGCCCCAGATGAGGCTGATCAGAGGAACCAAGGCTTATGTGTGCCCAAGACCCCTGACCTAAAAGTCTCAAATGACCAATTCTCCCACCATTTAGTGTTTCCTAAGATAACTGCTAAAGGAACAAGTAGTATATTGCCTTGCATTTCTGAAACACAAAATCCAGTCTGTATTACGTCAGAGAAGTCCCTGTGTTCTCCTGATGTAGGAGTTTATTTGAGCATCACAGTTAGTTAGAAAAGAACACATTTTTACTTGTCTTGTGTGAAAAAAACACTCATGATACACGTTAAGTTACTTTTTCAGCTCTGGTGACTCACAGCAACGGGGACTGCAAATGACGCATATGCTGAGGCAATTTGGATCTTCAGAGCCACAGCAGCCAAATGAAAGGAAAACAATGTCCACTGGAGACCCAGGCCAGTAATCAATCTTTAGAAACATTCAGAATTCCAAGTAAATTTGATCTAGAAAATGACTAATTTCACAGGTGTTTCTGCAGCAGTGTAGAACAAGATGGAAGGAGAACAAGAACATGTCAGAAAAGCCTCCAGCTGCTTTGAGTAGGAAGACAAGAGAGGGCTTGATCTCCCCACAGCTTGTGTCCTCCAAGAGTGAACCTACTCTCTCACGCCAAGCTCATAACATGACCATCTCTCTGCTTTTATTTTTTCAAACAAACAAACAAACAAAAAAACCAAACCCAACAATCAAAGCTGGGGTATTCATTTCTGGCCCTACTGCTCTTAATTAAATCAGTGGAAAAGCGTATGATACTGATTTCCATTGCGGGTAGGAACAGAAGACTGTCTCCATGATCAAAGCATCAGTTTTATGCCACACAACATATACTTTCTGTTAGCTGCGTTTCATTATAAAGCTAAAAGAAGCAGAAAGTGAGTCCAGGGCAGCAAAGGTGAAGCAAATGGGATTAGAGGAGATGAGGGCAACTAGCAGGAGAAGGAAAGTGAGAGCAGGTAGGCAGCAAGGGGGAAGGCTAACAAGGGACTGTGGTGGTAGGAAAATGATACGTCTCATGCGAACTGACTGCAAGTGTAAGCAATAGAGAGTCTCATTCCAAAAGTACATATTTGCATCATCTGAGAAGCACTTCATGGCTACTTTGAATAACCCCCTTATGAAAACTTCTGTATAGGAAGGGCCTTCGTCTGGGAGACCTCTTTTTTCAGTTGTAGATGTGGCAGCTTTCAATAGCCTTCTCCAGTCACTGAAGACATACATCTCATGGAATATAAAACTACAGAAAGAGCCATACACAGCTGTGGAGCTGGCCACTGCTGGCAGGTGATACACTACATGCGGATCATTAGATTGTGGTCTGGTATTCATATGAAATGATGAAGAGAAAAAGACAAACTTTCTATGCCTAGTCATTAACAAACTAGACTAACCATTCAGCTTTTGTATAGTTCTCTCAGAGCAACTGCAGACTGCACCTCCCACAGATTGCTGTCACTTAATAGAAAGTACAGATAACAGATCATTCTGTGTTAATTTGTTGTGTAATCTTCTCAATAGTATGCAATTAAGAGTGCTAACCAAAGAAATATTTGAGAGGAAAAAGAAATTATGCTAAAAACTGAGGTGAAAATAGCCTATTTTAAGTGGCAAGAAAAAGGTTTGTATTCTAGCAAAAAATCAAGGAAGGACCCTGATCACTAAGATTATTTAGAGTTTCCCATCCCCTGAAATGAAATTTGAATATGTTGGGAGGGACCCACCTGTGTAAAGAGAAAATGCATTGAATGGAAGTTGCAGGCTAAGCTGTAGTATCATGGATCTAGAGATCAAGAAAGACTCTTACTAACTTCAGCTAGTTAAGAATAATTTTCTCCCTCACCTTCCTTACCCAACTACCACATGATAGCTATCACCTCTATGAGTAGCTGGCTTGTGTGTGTTGCTGCACAATTGAGGTTGCCATCATTAGGCATGAAAGGCACAGATTTTTTGTATTTTCTGTGGGTCTGACTGCAGTCCAAAGAGATTTGGCCCAGACAAAAACTAAAAAAACTAGCAATAATTACATGCTGGCACATATCATGAGTTCTTACAGGAACACTGGAGAAACCTGGAATGATTTTCAAGGGAGTGATGTTAGCTGAAGTTGACCATAGTAAGCAGACCATATAGATATTACAGAATTATACTTTAAACCATTAGATCAAAGAACACATTAGCCAAGAGAGAAGATTTGTGATTTATATTAACGGGGTAAGAATTTAAAAACAGTAAGTCCACCACAAGAATAAGAAAGGAAGACAAGAAAAAGGCAATTTCAAAAGATTCTGTGAATTAAAAATCCAGAATCTTCTTTTCTGCGTGCATTTTCATGTTGTTATGAGTAGAAGTCAATATCTGGGCTACGAAAATTAGTGAAATGGAAAATGTAGTAACTTATACCACAGGTAAGTTACAACAGAGGAATAACAAGCTGATGTGGTCAGTACTTTAGAATCACATTAAAAGAGAATTCATTTACAAAATGTCACACTGTCCTCTGCTCAACATACCTTAGTGTATGGATGTTTTCTAGCAAGAAACAAAACACTTGGAAGCAGTCAAATATTTTGTGTCAGCTCAGTTTCCAATTTTCTTGTACATGTCAAATTAGCAATCTATTTTGTTTGCAAATCAGTAGCAGAGAAGAAACAAATTTCACATATAAATTCAGCTAGTGTGAAATAAAAAAGACAGTAGAACAAAGCTTTAATGAAACTGCATCCAGTATTTGGGGAAACTAATTATTTATGGAAAAGATAGACGAGCTTCTTCACAAGAATTCAGCAAAATATCATTTGTAACGCTCTTAAGAAAATGCGAAGAAGAGTATAATCTTCCTTCAGCTTGCTGGAGCATAAACCAGCAACATTTTTAAAACTCATCATAATTTCAGCAGCTGATAGTAAAGAGGCTTGTAAGTGCTGTGGGGTTTATAATTGACATAAGATGTTAAGAGCAAGATGTAAGTTTGATGAGGATGCTAGTATTCAAGTTGCTGTCTCTACTACCAAGAGAAGATGCTACAAGAAAAGCTCCCACATCCTCTGGCAGCAGCTCAGTGGAGACACGTTCTTCTCAACCCTGCCAGAGCACACAGCTGAGATCTCCCATTCAGGTGATACTCAGGAGTATTGAAGAGATCAGGAAGACACAGAGCAGCTCTAAACATTCAGATCATTTGCATGCATTCTGCTTATTCCTTCTGTTTTGTTTTTTTCCCCTTGAGCTGCACATGAAGTGATGAAGCAAATGGCTTCTCTTTCACACAACAATCTTTTCCTCTGGAGTTACTAGAGTGAATGAGAGAAAGATGATTACCATTTTAATAATCGAAATCTATTTTTAAGATATAGCAAGGCTGATTTCTAAACAGTGTTCAAAACTTGACAGCTGTGAACTTGTATTATTCAGAGAGGACATAAAGTACCAGCATGGGTAAAGGAGTTTTTCCTTCAACAGCTTAAGTTTTCTCACTGGTTTTTAGAAAAACTCTCCATTGATACTGGTAGTTACTACTGCTGGGAAAAAAAAAATGTATTGTGTGTGATGGTTGGAAGTAAACATGCCCAATCTCTTGTCCTTATCTGAAAACAATGCAAAGAGTTTATTTTCACAAAGAGGTAAAATATACTTCATTCTACTTAGCTAATTCAGTGTAAAAATTCAGTGAAAATTAAAACCTGTACTGTTTTTATGTGAGCTATTTAGATAGGATAAGATCTATAAAGGATGTGAAAGTTTATAATGTCTCTTCAACTGAAGTGAAAACTGCCATCTGCTATGCATTAGGATTTCACCACCCAGTCATTCTGAAGTTGTTTTTTTCATTAGCAAATCCACTGCCAAAGGGATTTTATCTCTCTCTGCAATAATCCAGTTTACTTCCTATCTCTCAAGTCTTAAAAACAGCTAATGAGTGATACATTTGAGTATATAATTCAGTTCAGCTGATCATTGCAACTAGACTGACATCTACTTGCTTTTGGGCTACTCCTTTTTTTTGAACTACTTGTGGAAAAAGGTCCAAATGACTTTATTCAAAATCTGTCCTCAAAAAAACTTTAAATTAATAGTTATTACACCCTCCCTGGTATGTCCCTTAATTTTATTTGTCTTTCTTTGGATTGCTTAAAAAAAGAGAGGCTCCATGATCTCCTCTAGT